>JAQQSW010003447.1:0-14691 GCA_028646575.1 Pseudocheirus occidentalis | reverse complement strand
AGAGGGAGTGTAGACCAGTCTTAGAAGATTGGCTTGTGCATATGTACAGGACAGTTAATTTTGAAGAACATGTAGGCTCAATCTTGACTAAGGTTTACATATAGGAATAGAATAGCTAGCCAGTTTTTACATAGCTCCTTAAGGTTTGCAAGGTGCTTTAAAAATATTAACTCAATTTATCCTTACAAACAACCCTGGATGGTAGACATTATGATTATCCTTTATTTACAGATGAGGATATGCAACTGTGTGTTCTGGTCCTCCTGTAGATGCTTAGATCATTCTGAGTTGTTAAAGCACTTTAGCTATGATCACAGGAGTGAAATCTTTCAATTCTTTCATTTTGCAGAGGAGGATCCTGAAGCACTAAGGGGCTAAGTGATTTTGCTCAAGGTCACACAAGTAGTGACTATCAGAGGCAGGATTTGGACCCAATATCTCTCAATCCAGAGCCGCTGCTTTTTCCAGGGTACTTCGCCAATCATAATGTTTATGGGTCAAATGATAGGTCTTATGGGACCTTTTTAAAGCTGAGGAGCCTGAAAAACCATAACCCCATTAAAAAATCTCTTGGGTAATCTTGGGGCTGCCAGTCTGAAAGCAGGCTTCGTTCCACGAATGCTCTAGTCTCCATACTTCCTAGAGATAAATATGCACCACTTAACATCAAAGAATTTTTAGAGTGGGATGAGACCAAGTTCAAAGCCCGCAATTTACTTGCAAGGAAACTGAAACTAGCAAGGTGAAATGAGCCTCGCCCTCATACCCCACCAAGCTCACACAGCTAGACAGAGTTCAGATTCGAAACCAGATGCTCCAAGCCCAAATTCGTGGTCTTTCCCCTTATTTTTTTGCAAGTTGCCTACAGTTGTTTATTTTCACTTTTTCTCTCTGTCTCTCCTCCCCCCAGCCCCCGGAGATTTTTATTTCTCCCGGCGCCCATCTATGCCTAAGAAGAAACATTTTCCCCATCAGATCAAAGTAACTGGCAGATATTGGCAAACAAATTAATTGGGGACGCTCATCCTGAGCCACCCACTCTCTACCCTAAGCCTGCATCTCAAGCTCGCCGCTGCCCCCTCCCATCTCTCTCCTCCGCACGCCCCTGCAAATCTACTTCAAACGCTGCTCCGATTCCATTAATCATGCTCCTTAACCTCCAGTTCACGCGTGGGGGAGCATGGCCTAGTGAAGGAGTTTTATGAGGATTCCTACGGGGGCAGGGAGAAAGCTCAGGGAACTGCCTCCTCCTCCCCAGGCTCTTGTACACCTCGGTGCATCCTGGAAATTTTTTGCGCACCGGTCCAGGGACAAGGCACAGGGTTCAGACAGCAATCGTCAGGGCTGCTTTCTCTGCTATGGCTTAGTCTGGGAGTCCCAAGACCACCAAGGCAGCGCCACCTACCGGCTACCCGGCGCCCGGGAGGGGGATACTACCCAATAAGGTCTTGCCGCTACTCCTGCACGATTTTCTTTTTTAGCTTCCTGGGTTCCTACGCTCCAGTGCGGCAGGTAAGAAGATGGGGTGCTGGGGAAATATCTTAGGGTGGGAGCTATGGGAGAGTATGTGGGACTGGAAGTTTGCACCGAAACGGCACAAGATGCAGCATCCACGAAAATCCCGGAGATGCAAGGGTGTGGGTTTTGGTTTGGTTTGGTTTTTCCCCTTCCGATCGTCCCAAAGTTGTACGAGAAGCTGCAAAGGAATCAACTTTACGTCGGGAGCCGAATAGGTCGTTGCGCGACGAGGGAGTTCATTTCTTTATCCCTCATAAAGCAGTGGGATGCTAAAGGCTTGGAGGGGATGGTCAGGCAGCGACCCGGACTGTACAGAGTCAGCTCCCGGCAGCGGGTACCCGCCTTGCTTGCAGGAAAGTGAAGCCTTTTTAAGCTGGGGAAGACAAGTAGACTCGAGGCACTCATTTCCCTTGGAGCTGGAGGCGGCGGCGGTGGTGGAGCGGTTTCTCTGCAGCGGCTGGAGAGTTGTGGTACCCCGTACTGCAGAGAGCGGGGTGCGGAGGGCGTGGTTCGAGGGCTCTGCAGCCCCACCGCACGTGTATGCTTTGGGGGAAGGGGCTAAGAAGGGGTCACGGGTTGCCGGGGTGCAGAGAAGAAGAATGGAGCGCCGGTCTCCGAGCTCTGCATCGGAAGGGCTGGGTAAAAGAATGAAGCACTTAAGTAAGTATGAGCATCTGGGGAGGGGGCCATTTCCAGATGTCGAAGAAGAGTGTGTGAGTGTGTGCACGCGTGCGCACGCGCGCGCGTCAGAGTGGGTGTGTTTGGGTGTGTGTTGTGTGTACAGAGGATTAGGATTTGGGCGTGGGGGCTTGTCGCCAAAGCCAGGGAGAAATGGAGCGCAATTGAAGCTCTCACTTTGATCCTAGCAGCTCTACAAGTATTGCACATGTGCCTCTGGGATTTGGGGGAGGTTGGAGCAGAACTGTTCACCTCCTAGCAGGTCCCCCACCGTGCTACAGTCTCTGCTACCTGGGAGCGGGACCGTGGGGATCTGGAAAATGCATATCATGTATGTGCCCCTCTTGGTAGGAAGGAGACGTATCCAGGAGAGGCTCTGCCCAGATCTCCAGAGCCTCTGGAGAAAGGAGGAAAGAGGGGAGGGGGCGGAGGCGATGAGGGAGGTGTTGGTGGCTGCTGTAGGTGACATGCACGTGTGCGCGCGACCAGAGGAGGGCTTGTTCCCGAACACAGCTTCTAAGGATATCCCCATTCCGAAAGCTGGAAAGTGTGTTAGGATTGGGAGGGCGCGGGGTTTTCGGAGGCGGGCGGGCGGATGCAGATACTGGATTGCCTTTTGGAATAGGGGATAAAAAAAAGAAAGAAAAACCCACCTCATAATTTAAGGTACTTTCGGGGGAGAAGGAAGAGTGGAGGAGATGGAGAAAGACCGAGTCTTTTTTAAATGCCCCGAAGTGATGGCTGCGGGGGCGGTTGTGCAAGCTTTTCCTGCGGCTATTTCTGACTGGGGCGTGGGGGCGGGAACGGGGCGGGGGGGGGGGGGAGGAGAGCAGTAGGGAGGAGGGGGAAAACCGGCTGAGAGTCGGTGCTGCAAAAAGTTTTAAGCGAGAAAGCCGAGATCGGCCTCTCATCTTCATCTCTCATTGCAGCAGAGGACGAGGTACAGGTATTCTCTTGCTCCACTTTTTTTTTTTTTTTTTTAATTCCGCGATCCAGGGCTGTGGCTACTACTGCTTGGGTAGAGGGGAGAGATTAATTTTTCCTCTTGGGAAGGGAGAGGAGCTGGAGGTTAAGCTGGATCATGGAGCTGGTGTAAGAAGCTTGCCTTGCCCCAGTTGTGCTGAGATGGATGGAGCCTTTTTGGCCTCTTTGAGGTGCTTTGAACTTAACCTCTGACGGCAGAGATTCAACCCTCCAAATTGGATTACTGGTAGTAGGTTAAGCTTCTAACACCACAACGGGACCTTATTTGGATAGGGCTGACATTGTCTCGAGACTGAAGACAGCTTTCTAAGGTGCAATTTGTAGGTTATAGAGAGAAAGTAAGAAACATTTGGAATGGGAAGATTTCCTTTTCCTCACCTAATTGGCACCTCCAGCTTCTGAGGCCTTCCTTTTCCAGGGGTCAAAAGACCCTAGGATCGGGGTTAGAGGAACTCTAGTAGTAATAGTAGTAATAGAGCATCATGTGGCCTGAGTTTCTTCCTTCTTTTGAAAGTTTTCTTTACATTGTTGAGACCAAATTCTGTGAAAAACCCAATAAAACTTCTACTCTAACCCGAAATTTAATAGGCTAAATCAGTTCTTTGCTAGAGATGGATAAAAGTTGTTTGTTAACCCACAGTTATTTTGCATGTGCATGTTTTCAGTGGATGTTAAAACTGTGGTTTTTATCTTTTCCCTCTTCTGGGCTTTATCAAGTTAACGGTTAGCAAAGCTTGCAGTTGACTTGGTTTTGATGTTTCCTTCCAGAGTGGATGATCCAACCTTTCCCTGGCTTTGTAGAGGAAAAATAGTTATCATGAGAAATTGCTTAAAAATTCAACCTCAAGAACTTTGTAGTTTGGACTTTAGAGTCTCTTTCTCTGTATGATGTTCAGTGATGCAAAATGAGAATAGTCTTTAGAGCCATGGAAATATAAATATGTTTGTGATGCCTGGTATCTAGAAAAGTTTCTTGTCCTCCCATATGTTTGCATTTAAGTGATCAGTAGGTCAGAGTGGTTACTTCTACCAGTGAAGATCATAGACCCTCTACATACAACTTATTGCTTTCAGAAACTGCTGTGGCTAAAAAAAAAAAAAATCTATTACTCTACTACCAACCTGATGATGAGCCCCTTTAACTAGCTCTACTGGTTTTTGACCAATAGATGTACAAGACATAGCCAGAACTGTGCTCAAATCCATACTACTTTTATAGAACTTGCTAGAATTTGTGCTGGGCAGACATAGCCTTTGAGAATAATAACAACAAAGTCCTTTAATTTGCACCTTGGTCTGGATTTGTGATTTCATCAATGTAGGAAATTCTTAATGTGGAAACTACTTTTGCTAATGTACATCAGCAACTGTTATCTTTGTTATAATTAATACCTAAGATCTTTGAGAGCAATGCCTGTTTTTATTTTTTGTTGCATTTTTTCCATTCTTTTTATCTCAGGTCCTTAGCACAGTGCCTTACTCATGAAAAGCATTTAGTAAATGCTTGTTGATTGATTGAATTGGCCTTTCTATTACCAGAATCAAATCTAAGCTATGATGAGACCTCATAATATGACTGTAGCAAGGGGATCGTGTGTTGAGACATCTTTAAATAGGTCTTCATATGCGAGGAGGAGGAAGTAATACAATTAAAAGAAGAAACAGTATTTGCTTCCATTTGTGTTAATTGAACTAATTTATGAAAACTTCGTGATGTCTGGTAACATTGAAAGTTTTTATTTAACACTGTAGCAACTATAATTGAAACCTCCAAACTTCAAGGTTTAACTTCCTCACTGAAAACTAGTTTCTTCTCATTTGATGAGTTATTAATAATAATTCTTACATGTGTATTACTTTAAGATACAAAGTGTTTTCACAACTAGTGAGGTAAGTAGTACAAATAGTATTATTTCCATTTTAAAGATTTTTTTTGCTTCTAGAGTATTTAATGACAACTGTTACGTAAGTAATACAGAAGAAGCTGTCATCAGGCAGTGGAGAGAGTGCTAGATTTGGGGTCAGAGGACCTGGGTTCAAATCCTGATTCTGTCACTTACTACCTGTATGACTTTGGGCAAGTCACTCAGACTCTGGGCCCCTGCCAGTTTGGCTGAACTGTATCAGTTCTAGTCTTTTCCACCTATAAGTCTGTTACTCTGTAATAGTAAAGCACAGTAGTGATTTGGTATACAACCGGAACGTGAATCTGAAAAATAGTACATGATTATCATGTGTATCATTATGACAAGAGCACAGTGCTTAGAAAGGGGATTTAAAAAAAAAACTGAGGCTGGGATTAAATATCAGACGTCGAATAAAATTCAAGGTATTCTGAATTTAGGGGTTCCCCCTCACCAATAATGCTGCCTTAACCATGTGGTTCTAGTTTGAATGGGAAATACTCTAAAGTCAATGGGGAGGAAAAACTAGGATCAGGCCAAGAAACACAGTGTTCCTACAGATACTTCCCCTTCCATTCTCTCTGTCGGCAAACATGAACCAAGGAATCCCCAGAGTGCAAAGTTGGGAGAGAACCTGAGGAGTTACTTAAAAAATAAAGATCAAAAGTACCCTTTATTACATTTTTATTTACTGAATTTAGTATAGTTCATCACTGGACATTTACTGAAAACTTTTCCAGCTTGCTCAATTACCACAATCTGTCTCACCTATCTCCTCTTTTCCCTTCCTGTCACTATCTCAATACAGTTAATTATTACCTTTCACCTAGAAAATTGCAGTAGCATCTTCTACCTGACCCCCACCCCCAATCTGATCTTCATACTATTGTCAGATAAAAAGGAGAAGGCCCAGGACAGAGACCTGAAATACATGCATACTATAAGTCATCAGAGTAAGACTTTAAGTTGAAGAGTATTTAGTATAGCATTCAATAAATATTAGTTGATGTCACTAAATTTTTAGACTCTGAGTTCTCAGAGAACAAGGGTTTTTTTTTAGCTATGTAATTGGCTTTGAATGAATGAATTAAAAGACATTTATTAAGTATGTGCTTAAAATATGTGAACACTGTGCTCAGTGCTGGGGATACACATAAAAAAGAAGCACATGTGAGATGTGATAATAGTACCTGTCCTCTAGGAGCTTTACCCTGGGAAGACACCATGTGAAGGAAGACAGGAGGGTGCAGTTACAGGGCAAATGGCAAAGCATGGGAATCCTTTGAATTTCCCACAGGAGTGACCCATTCCCATCAGAAAGGGAGGAAGAGGCGACAGACTTAAGGGGTCAGAGTGGAGAGGGTGTTCTGGGTTTCCTTTGGCATGAGTGGAGATGTGGGAGGTGGTTAGTCTGGCCAGAAGTGGAAAAGGAGAATAGGCAACCAATAGGAAGATTTGTGGGTGGGCTACCAGTGTAGAAGAGGGAAGACATTCCGACTTGGTGACAGCTCTATCTGGGACCCTCCAGACGGCCTTGATTGCTTCAGAGGAGGGAGAAGTTGGCTTATAGCACTTAAACAAGATTTGCATGTTATTTGGTAAATCACTTTCTGATCCTCACTAGACCCTACAAGTAGCCCATGAGACCAGGCTGTTTAAAAATGCCCCAAATTGGCAAAGGGATGAAAATCTCTACTTTTGTCCTTTTTAAAAAAAAGTTTATTGTTTCCTATTTACCATTTCATTTATAAAATTTATTCAGAAGCCCCAGGCAAAAAAGATTACTCAATCAACAAAAACATCTATTTATTAGAACCTACTATGTGCTACTCACTATGCTAGGTACTGGGATATAAGGACAAAGAATGAAATAGTCCCTACTCTTAAGAAGCCCACATTCTAACTGAGACAGTGAATGCATATATAAATACTGTATACACAGTGGAAATAGAAAGTGGTTATATACAAGGGAAAGAGGTTACTAGCAATTGGGGTTGGGAGGAAATAGAGAGGAAAGACTTCATGCAGAAAGCTATGCTTGCATTATATCCTAGAGGAAGTCTGTGGGGGTAGATTTAAGGAGCTAGTGCATTCCAGGTATGGGGGATGGCAAGTACCAAGGCAAAGAGATGGGAAATGGATTGTGGTACTTGAGGAGCAGAGAAGAGGTTAATTTAGCTTGATTGGAGAATGTAGGAACATGGGGTGGGGGGAGGGAATGTCCAATAAGATGATAAGGGTAGGTTGGAGTTAGGTTGTGCAGGGCTTTAAAAGCTAAGTAGAGGACTTAATAGTTGATCCTAGAGATTACAGGAAGCTACTGGAATTGACTGAGTAGGAGAGTAACACATGATCAGATCCACACATAAGAATTCTGCACTACTTTGGCAGTAGTGTGTGAGATGGGCTGGAATGGAAGGGAGACTGTTGGAATAATCAAACTGAAAGGCGATGAGGACCTGAACTGCTATTTACCTCTTTCCCAAACTACCTTCTCATGAACTATTTTTCATGTACTTGTATTTATTCACTTTATATGTATGATATATATGTATATATATATACATACATACACACGCATACATATACATATATATGTATATGTATGTGTATTATAGGTCTCCCCTGTTAGAATGTAACCTTGAGAGTAGAGATTGTTTCATTCTTTGGACTTGCATTCCTCAGTGCCTATAACCTAAAAGGTGCTTAATAAATGGCTGTTGAGGGCAGGTGGGTGAATAGAGTACCAGCTGAGAGAACTCAGTACCAGACCTGAGTTCAAATCCAGCCTCAGACACTTAACATTTATTAGCCAGGTGCCCTTGGTCAACTCACTTAACCCCAATTGCTCTGCCTTCCCCCCTCCAAAAAGCAAAAACTAACAAATAAATGAGTAAATAAATAAGTTAATGAATGAATGAGTGAGTGAGTGAGTGAATGAATGAATGAATGATGGTTGAGAAGATATGTCACATTATGAAACTTGAGCCTTACAACAGTCCTGGGAAGTTGGGTAGTGCAGGTATTGTGTAGTCTCATTATACAGGGGAGGAAAAAGGGTCAGAGAGGTTAAAAGTGTCTTCCTCGAGGTGATGTAACTAGCAAGTAGAAGCTAGGATTTAAACTCAGTCTTCCCTCCTAGTCCAATATGAACCTAATATCTTGGTTGCATTTAACAGATTAAAATTGGCAGATATTCTAGATACACTTTGACTTTCTTATTTCCAGATTTCGTTTTTTAAAAGGTGGTTCCTAAAGACTAGTTTCTATCCTTGTGATTACCTCTAATTCTTTAAAAAGATTGTGTGTGTTAACTGTGTTTCAGAACTTTTATTTTTATTCTCATGTTCAACTTGTTATCTTCTATAAGTTTGGTGGTGGAAAAATTTCATTGAATTTTCTGTGCTCTCTTTCCCTTTTCTCCTCTACCTTTTTAAAAAAAGCTCTTTTGTGAGTTTATATATAGGCTCTGTGTGTGGCCTGTCACTTTATTTTTAATGAATTCCTGTGGTGGGTCCTGAATAGCATGGTAAGTAGGAAATGAATTGATATATAACTGTTTTCATGGGAAATCATTTACTCAGCATGTAGTGCTCCCACTGTGTACTGTGGAAGAAAGAACATTTCTCCTCTCCTTTTGTCTTAAAAATGTGTCTGAATTTTCCAGCAATCTTACCAATATGGTAGCATTTTGTGTTGTTGGCACAAGGTCTTTAAAAGCAGTCTTTGCTTCTTTGACAGGCATTGAATGAAAAATGGCTGAAAGTCCTATGTGGGAACAAGTTGGAGCAAGTTTCGTGCATCTCTATTACCGCCACTTTGATGCTGACAGGGTACAACTAAGTGCTCTATATGTAGGTACCAATTTGAATGTGATTAAACTATTTTTTTTCTTCTTCATTGTTGATGTGCGTGAGTGACAAAATTTATTTTGGGGACTAGTGGGCTTAGAACTGACAGAAAATTCTTTATGAAAGTAGCATTTGTAAGATAAATATATACATGAGCAGAGAACCCTCCTCCCAAACTATATGACCCTATATTTTGTGGTCCAATGCTTATGTTTGATATCCTACAGCAGAGCTATTTACATATTTTCCATTTTCTGTTTTCTATTTAAGATTTGGATGGGGGGGAGGGAGTTTACAAAAAGGGAGAAGAAAGGAATCAATTATTATAAATGTTCTCAGTGAATACATAATAAAGTTTGATATTATGCATTTGGTTTGGGGAATTTCAACACAAAGAAATGATTAGTTGGTTGTGAGCAAAGTAGCAATTAACTTGATTTTTAATTTTTCAGGTTTTTAGTGTCATATGAGCTCATATGAGCTCACAACTATTGAAAGCTGCCTATTTTGGGCAAATATCTGTACACAGGTACCAAGGAAAATGTAAAAAGGAAATATATGGGGTTTAATTTCTTCCAACCCCATCAGTCATAGGGTTTTGATACTCTTGAGTAAGGTTCTATATGACCAGCTGCCATTTCCATAAGGAAATATTTAATGATGACCTACCAACCAGCCTTTCTCACCTGACTATATTACTCTGTCACACACACCCCCCACTGAGAAAACAAGAAAAACAAAACCCTTGTTACAAATATATATAGTCAGACAAAGCAAATTCTCTCAGTGGCCATGTCCAAATAGACAGATTTGCTAGATATGCCTGTCAGTCTATCCACATGTATCAGTAGGTATAGATATATCTAGCTATATATTTGAACATGATTGATAGATGCAGATAAGTAGATATATAGCTATGTTGCAATCTCTAAATCCATCATGTCTCTCTATCAAGAGATGGGTAACATGTTTCATCCTGGGGTCTCTAGAATTATGGTTGATAATTGTGTTGATCAGAGTTTCTAAGTTTCAAAATTGTTGTCTTTACAGTATTGCTATTATAGTGTACATTTTTCTGCCAGCTTTGCTCCCTTCAATTCTGCATCAGTTCATACAAGTTTTCACTGATTTCATCTAATACAGATGTTTTTTCTGAAACCATCCCTTCTATTATTTCTTATAGTATAATAACATTCTATCACATACATATAGTATAACTTATTGTGTCATTCCCCAATTAATAAGAGCTCCCTCAATGTCAAGTTCTTTACTACCACAGAAAAAGAGATCTACTAGAAATATTTTTATACATATGGGTCCTTTCCCTTTTTCTTTTATCTCTTTGGAGTATTGACATACAAGTGATATTATTGTCACAGTTTAGTAGTTTGGGGGACAATTACAAATTACTTTCCAGAATGGCTGTATCTGTTCAGAGCTCAATCAGTAATACACTAATGTACCTGTTTTCCTATAACCCCTCCAGCATGTGTCAGTTTTTCTTTTTTGGTCAACTTTGCCAATCTAATAAGTGAGCTTCTCCTTTTGAATGTTTGGTTATAGCCTACTGGTGAGAAGCCCCATTCCATTCCATTCTCTTTATGATTAAACAAACAAAACACTACTTATAGTTTTGAAATCCAGTTTTATCTTTTGGTCTTTCATATTTTCTATTATTCCTGTTACTTCCCTTCCTGCATTTAATAATTAACCTTAAGTTTACCATAAGCATTTTGAATAGACAACTTCTACATATCTACTACATATCTATTACTGAGTAACAGCTTCTTTGCAGTCTCTACTAATTATGAAAACTTTCACATGTTATCTCAGTTGCTACAACAGCCATGTGAAGTGGGCAAGTGTTATTAAACTTAAGTCCATGATAAGGAGATGAAAACTCAAAAACGTGAAGTGATTTGTCCAAATGCATATAGCTAGAGAGTGGAAGGACTAAGATCTGAACCCAGGCTTTTTGACTTAACCCAGGGTTCACTGCAGTAATTCTACAGATCTTCTCAAGCCACAATACTCATTTTACATCTCAGAGAGGAGTAAGCATACACGATCATTAATCTTACAGGAAGGGAGTTGCATCTTCTCTTGTCAACTAACATTAAGTACTCATTGTGTGTTACGGGGATATAAAGAAAGGCAAAAAACCAATCCTTTCCTGCATTGTCTAGGGGCCAGGTTCTGAAGGACTTTAAAAGCTAAACAGTTTTTCTGTTTGATCCTAGAGATAATAGCAAGTCACTGGAGTTTATTGAATAACAGGGTAATATGTATAGCCTATATTTTAGGAAGATCACTTTGACAGCTATTGATTCGAGAGGGAGATTTGTGAAGCCAGGAGACCACCCAGCAAACTGAAGTGATGAGGACCTGGGTCAGGGAGGTTGCCTTGTTAGAGGATAGAATAGGGACTATTTGAGAAATGTTATGAAAGTAGAAACAACAGAACTTGGCAACTGATTGGATATGGGGGATGAGAGAGTGATGAGTCAGTTATGAATGTAGGTAGCTAGCCTAGGGCAGTGAGTGAAGAACTAGGAGTTTAGTGATGCCCTCCATAGTAACAAGGAAGTCATAAAGAGGAAAGGGAATAGGTTCAGTTTTGGACATGTTGAGGTTAAGTTGTTTGTGTTATATCCAGTCTGAGATGTCTAATAGGCAGTTGAAGATTTGAGCCCAGAGGCCAGCAGAGAGGATAGAGCTGAATAAATCTGAAAGTCATTTGCATAGAGATGATAATTGTGAAAGCATGGAATTTAATAAGATCACCAAGTGGAATAACATAGAGGGAGAAGAAAAGAGGACCCTAGATAGAGCCTTGGAAGACCTTGATGATCAGCAGGCAGGAGCTGGATGAAAATAAAACAAAAGAGACTGAGAAAGAGAAGCCAAGTATGTAGGAGGAGAAATGGAGAAAAGCATTGTCGAAAAAACCTAGAGAGAAGAGAGTATCAAGGAGAAGAGGGTGAACAACAGTGTCAGAGGCTACAGAGGGGTTAGGAAGGATAAAGACTGAGAAAAGGACCTTGGATTTGGCAATTAAGAGATCATTAGTATATTTGGAAACAGAAGTTTTGGTTGATTGATGAGGTTAGAAGCCAGACTGAAAAGAGTTAAGAAGAGAATGAGAGGACAAGAAGAGGAGGCACCCATTGCATATGTCTTCCCAAGTTTAGCCAGGAAAGGAGGAGAGATAGAGGGCAATAGCTAGTGGGGATGGAACAATTCAGTCAGGATTTTTTGAGGATGGAGGCACCATGGTTATGTTTGTAGGCAGTAGAGAAGTAGCTAGTAAGTAGATGAGCAATGACTGAAGATTTATGAGAGAAGGGACACTAGAGCAGGCGGTTTGCTGGAGATCAGGCGAAATGGGATCACTTGTGGACGTAGCGGGGTTTGCCTTGGTAGGAATATCTACCTCTTCGTAGGAAATGAATGAAGTTGGAGACAATGGCAGACGGCATCTCAGTAATGTGAGATGAGGAAGAGGGAAGAAGAGGGGCTCTTGGTGAATGGCCTCAGGGCAGAGGGAGCCATGATCATAATAATACCTAGCATTTGTATAGCACCTCCTGTGTTCCAGGCAATTTGCCAAATACTTTACAAATACTGCCTTGTTTGATCCTTACAACAATGCTGGGGTATATATGATATTATTATCCCCATTTTACAGTTGAGGAAACTGAGGTAAACAGAAGTTAAGTGACTTGTCCAAGGTCATGTAACTGAGGAAATGTGTAGCACCCGATATTAACTCATAGACAAAAATGTTTTTGACCATCTTCTATGCAGAGGGCAGTAGTGAATTGATTAGGGAGGTTGGCAAAGACCCTTTGCCAATATGGGGACCCAGTTGAGATTATGTAACATAAATTCATAGAAGATTCATTTGACTTCCTTCAGTAGTTCTTGAGTAAGGGCAAAGCAGTGGATGGTGGAAATCATTCAAGATTGAGGTTGGGAAGGGCAAGATTTTTGAAGAGAAAAAGCATCAAGGAACTCAAGTGAAATGGATTGTGTAAAGTTTAAAGTGACTCACCAAAGTGTCAAGATGGGGAAGGGAAGAAAGTGTAATCAGTGCAGGGCTGAGGGCCTGGGAAAGAACTGAGGTGTGCAGGGACTGGAGATGGTGGCAAGAAAGATGAAGGAGGTTTGGACTTGCAAGGCAGTGAGAAGTAGGATGACAACAGATTATGAACAGATAAAGGGATTTTAGAGTTCCTGAACATGGATACAGAGCAATTAGTGGTGATGACAAAATAAAGGGTCTGACCATCTTTATGTGTAGTTGTGGTAAAGTTGAGGAATAGGCTATGAGAAATAAGGAAGTTGAGGAAGTTAAAGAATTTGAGCATACTTGGTAAGTATGTTGAAAGCCCTTGCTGTGAGGGCAGGATTATGAAAGGAGACAAGCCTGTGAGCCTGTCACTAAACTCGTGGAAGAAGGAGAGAGAATTTTCTGGAGGTCTGTATATATAACAACTTCAAGAATCTTGGTTAGATGATAAATATGGATTGAATGAACCTCAAAGGAGAGATTACTGAGTGATGGTGGTAGAGGGAGACCACAGAAGTGAAAGCCTGGAATAAGGAGTAGTTCAACATTCTCACCATGACAGATGAGTCAGGAGGTATAAGTGAAAGCACAAGCAGTGTTGGAAAAGGTAAGCAGAGAATCTTTGTCATCATGAAGGAGTCAGGTCTCCGTAAAAAGATGGATGGAACAAGAAAAGAAAAAGATTTAAGATTAAATCTAATTGTACATATGAACAGGCATTCCAGAATGCAATGCAAGGGTTGCATAGTCTTAGAGTGAGATTTAGGTAGAAGAGAATGAGAAGAAGGGAGTGGTTATTGGTAAGCAAGGAGGAGAACAGGGTTTGAACATTGTCAACAGGGGTCCATATTCACTGGTATGGGATGAATAGAGCAAAGTGGAAGTATAATAATTTTTGAGGAACAAGTTCAGATAGGTTATCATTGTCATCTGAGGTTCAGTCTCTAATGGAACTGTCCCTAGACATCAGGCAGCTGCATGGGGCTGGAAATCAGGGGACTGATTGGTAGGGCTGCAAAGAAAGGAGGAGTGGAAAGTGCCCAGGCAAAGCAAGCCCTTTGGAGCTGCAGATGGCTAGCTAGGGTGTTGACCTGAAGGTCATCTTGTCACCTGACTTCTGTGGATACAAGATGAAGATGGTGTTGGCCTGAGGAGCCAAGTGGTAAAGCATCTGTAAAGTTTCATAGTTATGAGTCTGATATCAAAAGGTTGCTTGCCTATGGGAATGGAGTTATCTCCTCTGACTTCTAAATCAGAGGTTCACAAACTTATTTGGCCTACTACCTGCTTTTCAATTGTATTATGAACATAAAACTTAAAAAAAAACCTACCACCCCACTGAAAATCTGTTTTTTAATCCTTTAATTTTTTAATTTGCATTTCAAAAAATATAATTTTTAAATGACACATCTTAAATTTAATAATTTATTGTAAATTTGTGGGGATTTTCTTGAGCTGAAATTTTGATGATGCAATATTGTGTCATGTAATCAAATAGTATAGTATTGTTCATTCAAATCTCAACAAGCTAAAATAATGGTCTGGGGGGCAGAGCCAAGATGGCGGCTTAGAAGCAGCAAAGGGCCACAGCTCCCACACAAACACCCTAAAAAACTCATAAAATGGGACGCTAAACAGATTTTCAAGCTCCAAAACTCTCCACAAGACAGAAAGCACATCTGTT
>JAQQSW010003446.1:0-14691 GCA_028646575.1 Pseudocheirus occidentalis | reverse complement strand
TGGAGCAAGTGGAAGCTAATGACTTTATGAGAAACCAAGATACTATTAAACAGTTACAAAAAAATGAAAAAATAGAAAGCAGTGTGAAATATCTCCTTGAAAAAAGCACTGACCTGGAAAATAGATCCAGAAGAGACAATTTGAAAATTATTGGTCTACCTGAAACCCATGACCAAAAAAAGAACTTGGAAAGCATCCTTCAAGAAATCCTCAAAGCAAATTGCCCAGATGTTTTAGATTCAGAGAGCAAAAGAATCTAGAATTTTAAGTTCTGCAATACCTGCAACTAGGAATTAAGATATACAGGCGCTGGGATAGGGAGACCCTCCCTGCCCTACCAGAAAGTAAGAGAGCAGAGTAGGGGAGGGGCTTTACAGTGAGATTGCTATTTTAGGGTTGGGGCAGGGGAAAGACTGGGAGAAAATTTGTAATTCAAAATGTCATGAAAATGAATGATGTAAAGAAGAAAACAAATTAAAAATTAATTTAAAAAAGAAGATTTCAACGTGTTTGGCTTATTCAAATCACCCCATTCACTATTAGATTTTGCTTCCAATTCATTTGATCTGTTTCATGAATTATTTTCCTTTATATAATGTAATACTCTAATTTTAGTTATTCTACTTCACCCAGGGTGATAGGTAAGTCATACAGAATATTATCAGTAGAGTGGCAGGCCTAGAGTCAGGAAGACTGTTCTTGAGTGCAGATCTGGCCTCAGATTGCTACTTAAGTGGCTCTGGGAAAATATAACCTTGTTTTCCTCAGTTTTCTAATCTGAAAAAAATTAGGTGGAAGAGGAACTGGCAAATCACTCCTGTACCTCTACCTGTTTTGTTTTGTTTTTTTAATCAATTAAATTTTCCTCTTCAGTGTTTTTTTTGTTTTTGTTTTTGTTTTTTTGCTTTTTTGGCAGTAGAGTTTGGTGAAAGGTAGAGTAATTGGGGTTAATCAGTTTGTCAAAAGCCATGTGACTACATGTTTGTGTTAAGTGCCTGAGGTCAGATTTGAACTCCAGTCCTCCTGACTCCAGGGCTGGTGCTCTATTTATTGTGCTACCTGGCTGCCCAATAATTTTTTGTTTTCAAAATTCATTTCCAGAAGATTTTCTATTCCAAAATTTTTACCATCTCTTCATTTCCCCCACCCTGAGATGTCATGCATTCTAATTACCCTTTTCCCCAGTCTGCCCTCCTTTCTACACCCTTCTCATCTCCTTCCCCTTTACTTTCTCTTTTTTTTTTGCAGTTGGGGTTAAGTGACTTGCCCAAGGTCACACAGCGACTTTTTGTGCGAAGTGTCTGAGGCCGGATTTGAACTCAGGTCCTCCTGACTCCAGGGCCGGTGCTCTATTCACTGCACCACCTAGCCGCCCCTCCCCTTTACTTTCTCATAGGACAAGCTATATTTCTATACCTCATTGGCTGTATATCTTATTTCTCAGTTGCAATTAAAAGCATTTTTTTAATATTTGCTTTTAAAACTTTGAATTTCTAAATTTTCTCCATTCAATTCAATGAAGGTTATACATGTATAATTATGCAAAACACTCCCATAACGGTCATGTTGTAAAAGACTATATTTCCCTCCATCCTAACCCACCCCCACCATTTATTCTATTTTCTCCTTTGAAACTGCCCTTTTTAAAAAGGCTTTGCTTCTGACTACCCCCTTCTCCCAAACTGCCCCCCCAAACATCACACCTTCAGCCCCCTTAATTTCTTTCCCCTTACTTTCTAGCAGGATTAGATAGCCAATTAAGGGTGTATGTTATTCCCTCCTTAAGCAAAATATGTTGAGAGCAGGGTTCATTCATTCCCTATCACCTTCCCCCTCTTCCACTTCATCATGAAACCTTTTCCTTTTCTCTTTTATATGAGATCATTATCCCATTCTATCTCTCCCTTTTTCCTTCTCCTAATATACTCCTTTCTCACCCCTAAATTTTATTTTTGAGACATCATCCTTTCATATTCAACTTACCCTGTGCCATCTATTCATCTATTTATCTATTTATACACATATACATGCATGCATATATACATATATGTTTATATACACATGCATACACACATTTCTCTTTCCTGTTTACATTTTCATGCTTCTCTTGAGTTTTATATTTGAAAGTCTAATTTGTTATTTAGCTCTGGCCTTTTCATCAAGAATTCTTGGAAGTCCTCTATTTTACTGAATTTTAATTTTTTCCCCTGAATAATTATCCTCAGTTTTGTTGGGTAGGTGATTCTTTGTTTTAATTCTAGCTCCTGTGACCTCTAGAATGTCATATTCCAATCCTTCAATAGATTTTGTGTTATCCTGATTGCATTTCCATAATACTCAAACTGTGTCTTTCTGGCTACGTGCAATATTTTCTCCTTAACCTGTGAACTCTGGAATTTGGCTAAAATATTCCTGGGAGTATTCCTTTTGGAATCTTTTTAAAGATGTGATCAATGAATTCTTTCAATTTTTATTTTCCCCTGTTTTTCTAGAACATCAGGACAGTTTTCATTGATAATTTCTTGAAAGATGATGTCTGAGTTACTATTTTTTTTATCACAGCTTCCAGGAAATTCAATAATTTTAAATTATCCCTCCTGAATCTATTTTCCAAGTCAATGGTTTTTATAATGAGGTATTTCAAATTCTTACATTTTTGTCATTCTTTTGTTTCTGTTTTATAATATCTTGATTACTCACAAAGCCATTAGCTTCTATTTCCTCCATTCTAATTTTGAAACAATTTCTTCTGTGAACTTTTGGGCTTTTTGTCAACGTAGTCAGTTCTGTTTTTTAAGTCACTTTTCTAGTCTTTGGTTTTTTGGTACCTCTTTTGCCTTTTGGATTAGTTGATTTTAAAGTGGATTTTCATCAGTATTTTTTTATCTCCTTTAACCAGCTGTTGACACATTTTTCATGATTTTTATTGATCATTCTCATTTCTCTTTCCAATTTTTATTTCTCTTACTTGATTTTCAAAATCCTTTTGGAGATTTTCCATGTCCTGTAAAAAAGTTACATTTTTTTTGGAGGTTTTCATTAAGCTTTGGCTTTGTTGTCTTGTGGCCATATGTTTTGATTTTCTTCATCACCAACCTAATCTTCTATAGTCTAACTTTTTTTTAGGGTGTTTGCTCATCTTTCCAGACAAATACTTGTCTTTCTAACTCTTTGTCAAGGTAGGACTTTGCTTCCTATGGGGATGGGTGTAGGCATGGATGTATTGTCCCAGGCTTCTGGGTTTTTGCATCAAACTCTTGAACCCCCATCATCTATTTGACCAGAGTTCTGCTTTTGTTGCTTCTGCTGCTTCCACTGTAACAACCACCTCCTGTGCTTCACCATGGCTGGGGCTGGACCATGCTTCCCTTTCAACCAGGTCCCACAGTTCTCGCACTAACCTTTGATCTTATCCTTGCCATTTGTGGGTTGAGAAGTCTAGAAACCACTACATCTGCCAATGATTAGGTCCCTTGACACTTTCTCTAGCCCAGTTTACATTGGGTGCTACTCACACTGAATTTTGCTCTGCTCCCAGCTCAGTGTAATATAGCCTCTCTTGTGACCTTGCAGGCTGGAGATATGTTTCCTTCTGTCATTTTTGGGGGGTTCTGCAGTTTTATAATTTGTTTTGAATCTTTTTATAGATATTGGGAGGGATTTGGAAGAGATCTCAAGCAAGTCACTGCTTTTACTCTACCATCTTGGACCCACCATCCTATGACTTCAATATCTTTGCAAAAATTTTCAGAAAGGTTCATAAATAATCAGACATTTCTGGAAAATAACTAAACAACAACTTCACCATAACATAGCACAAAGAACTAGTATCAAGATGGAGAAGATGACAGGAAGTAATTTAGGATTAACATAAGGTGAAACATTTTTAGAAAAACACCAGACGTCTCAAAAAATATGTTGTATTCTGCTCGTACTTTTGATTTCCCCTTCTGTATTGTCTCCCCCAATTAAAATGTGATGTTTTGAGAACAGGAATATCTTTCCTGACTTTTATTTGTGTCTCTTACACTTGGGACAAAACATTTTTTTCAATTTGTAGAATAAAACAACCATATTCATAATACAGTACAATAATATGAAAGATAATTTTACTAAAGGTGATTGCACATGAAATTGCAAGTTGACTGTGCACATTTTGCCATTCCTTTCAAATATACAATAAAATTATCTTATGAATTCATTTTTTTCTTCCCTACACCTACCCCTGCCCTGGAGATGGCTACTATTAGGCACAAATAAGTACATATACACACATATAGTTTTTCTACACATACTTATCTTTATCAGTTCTTCCCCTGAATGAAGATAGCATCTTTATTTATATGCCCTTTATAGTTAGAATAAGTATTTATAATATTCAAAATAACTTATTCTATAAAAGTTGCTCTTAAAACAATAGTGCTGTTACTGTGTATGATGTTCTATTGATCAGCTCATTTCAGTCTTCATTACTGCATGCAAGTCTTTTCATATTTTTTCTATAATTATTGAGCTCATAATTTCTTATAGCACAGTAGTATTCCACACAATCATATACCACAACTTGTTCAGTCATTCCTTAATTGATGGGCATTTCTAAAATTTCTAATTCTTTGCCACCACAAAGACAGTTGCTTTAAAAGAGAGGACAAATTGCTTTCTTAATAAGCTCTTATATATATATATGTATCATCCATTCATTCTATGATTCCTCATTTTTTCATTAATCTTCTACCTAGATATCTACTTATAATTAGAGATCAAAGCAGTTAAAATTCCTTCCTTTCTATGGTAAAACAATACTACTACATCGTTCACTTTGCAGAAAATCAATCTTCATTGCACCTTGGCACTTCTCTGTTTCTGTCTATCTATTACAAGTTCTTGCACTACAAACATGGCTGATCTCAAATCTCTATAAAATCTGAAACTCAATTTGTGTAACAAGGACATGTAACCTGAAATTTTCAACATTTTCTTGTTTCTTTATATAACATTCTGATATTCATTGACTATCTCCCCAAGTACTGTTACATCATCTACCTGGAAGTCTGAGTTTATATATTAACCTTGTCCACAGGCTACTGAATTATCTCATGGTATAATACATATCCATCAAATGATATATATCTATATCTATATCTAAATCTATATCTATCTATCTATCTGTGTGTATGTATACACACATATATGTATGTGTGTATGTATGTATATACATACATATAATATACTTATGTATATAATTTAGCAAAGTTTAAAATGATTTCACTCTAGTACCTCAATTATGTGCATTTTTTCAAATAAAGGCTAGAAATTGAGAAAAAACTAATTCTAATAGTAACGATTGTTTTCCTCCTTTGTTGACATTGCTGAGGTAGCATGTTGTTTACTATTAATATGGGAACAATATTAGTGGTTCAAATTCATAATGTTCAGATTAATAATTAATCCTAGTTTTGGTAGAAACATATAATAACAAATGTAGATGTGGTTCCTTCTGCTTCTATATTGAAGTATGTTGAGCACTTAGGCCAGTATCTTTGAACTAACTAGATTCATTGATATAAATGGAGAATAAGCATGCAGTCAATTATTAGGTTCCTGAAAATTATATTTTGAATATCTTTATGTACCAAGAATAAAAGAGTCCTGATTGAATTTTTATTAATACATAACAGTCTTTTTTTCCATTGACCCATCAAATAATCAAGATAATGTAGAAAGGAATCTTAGAAACTCTACATTACTCTCATTCATGTTTTCATTCCTAAAGTAACTAACTAAAGCAGGTATATAATAAGTGATGCAGAGAATGGTGAAATCCCACCAAATCTCAGAGGAGTTGGTTTTAGATAAAGCTGTAGGGAAGAATATAATAGTGTGAATGGCATAATAATGTCTATTTCAAAATGATCAGATGAGAAATGATTTCATAATATGTCCTATGTTCAAGTGTACCTGATGTATTCTTCTTTGGGAAGAATATGGAATATTTAAGCACTAGAAAGACTTAAAGTATTATTTCCGAGTAATTAAATTGAGAACTATTGTATACTTAATTTTCTCTTAAATTATTATAAGATCCTAATATAATTAATAATTCAAGATAGTGTGGCTTAGTGTGTAGTGGGCTAGTATTGGAGTAGGGAAGATGTAGGTTTAGTTTCTGCCTTTTTTCCCATTTTTGATGCATAACATGAGCAAAAACCTCAAACTCTCAGGTCCATGAAATTCATTTTTGCTACTCATTATAAGCTAATTACTAAATGTATAAGTGGAGGAATTGCCCAATCCAATGAAATCAAAAGTCAAGATGTGTGTATTTGCACTCATAACCAAATTAAGCTTGTTATTTTTTAAATTGCTTTTAACATGAAATTATAATATTTTTTCTGAGATTGAAAAAATGATTTGCTAAAAGCTCATTCTCATAAGAGCTTTTGTCCTATTCTGTTACATAAAAGAAGGATAACATAGTGATATTATCTTGGTGAATCAGCAAACACCCTAGCATACCCCGGGTGGCTACTAGCACAGGTGCTTAGATTTGCTTTTCTAAAGGAAAGCAACTCAGAGATGGTTAACAATCTTACTTTAATCAATCAAACACATATCATTTACCTAGTTCAGGGGAAAAAGTCAGCACCCTGAACTTCAGAGAATACAAACAAAAGTTACAAGCAATCAAAGAAACAGATCAGCAGACAAGCTTCCAACCATCTGACAATTACATCCATACCTATTCAGTTAGGAGAGAGGGAAGCACCAACATCTTGGTTTTTCAAAGCTGGGGGGCCCAGTGGCTTCCCAGAGTCTTGTCTGACCAAATCACATAACTCTTCTCAAAGTGAGCTCCAAAGCAAAACTTCCCAACAGTAGTATATATGGCCTTCTCCTGGGTCAGAGAATGTCACAGCCCTCTTGACCCACTGCCCAATCAAAAGGTAATAAGGCATGGGCATTCCTGAAGAACAAGCCTACAGCCACAGGCTCCATGTGACCACTTTTAGCCTATTACGGGGCAGAGTATACTTTCAAATCAGGGAAGGTTCTCAGAGCCACTTAAGCAAAGGGCCTAGGGGGAAGGAAGGCCTTCAGATTCCCATAACATATGGCAATCTAAATATTTGTCTTTTAGCCCATATTATAGGACATAAAACACTTTGTCTCAACTCTGATCTGTATCTGTAGTGTTTATATTTTTATCCTTTAATATCCAGAATTAGAAGAGAATTCATAAGCCATTTAGTGGAACCAACCTTTTCAGAGATGATGAAAATGAGAACCAAGGAAGTTAAGTGATTTATACATGATAACCCATGGAGTAACCATATGTAGCAGGTTTTAAACCAGGTGCTCTGTCCAGAGTCAGTGTTCATTCAGATATGGAAATGATTTTTGTGATACTTGCAGGGCATCCAGATGCAAATTTTCAATAAGCAGTTGACAGTATGGGACTGAAGCTCTTGGGAAAGATGAGGGATGAATATGTATTCCAATGACTTATCTGCATAGAGACACACTATTTTAATTTCAGTTTCAAAAATCAGCAATTCAGAGATGATAATTAAATGCATTAGTGTTAATGAGGATACCCAGAAAATGTTAAGACAAATAAACACATCTTTATTGAGCATCTACTATATCCCAGCCATATCTCCCTCTTTGGTACCTCATTGCTAAGTTTTCCTCAGAAATATTCATGGCAATATAGCAATCCTCTTTTTATTCACGACCCAACTTTAATGGTCTCATAGCAAGCCACTGAAATTTGAAATTGCAAGGACTATCAGAGAAAATCTAATCCAACCTATAAAAGGGCAAGAATTATTATCAGAATAACTCTAAAATATTCATCCATCCTCTACCAAATATCTAATCACTACATATCCTACATACCAGATAATGTGCTAAGTTCTGAGGATACAATGAAAGGCAAGCAAACAGTCTCTATTCTCAATAAACTCACATTCTAAAAAGTTAAGTCAAGAAACAGTAATATATTAAGTATCTACCACATGTCAGAAATTATACTAAGTGCAATTGATATAAAGAAAGACAAAATATGTACACCTCTCAAGAAACAGTGCAATGAGGAAGATAATATCAAAAGAACTCTGTAAAAACAAGAGACGTACAGGATACATTGGAAATAGTGGTGAAAGTGAGATGGATACCAAGCAATAATTAGAGACCAAGACCAACAGTCAATTCAGGAGGTAACAGTTTATTGCCGGCCAGCGCAACCCAGGAATGAATCTCTGGATCTGCCCTGAGCCTTGGTTTAAGCAGAGTTTATATAGTAACAAATTCTTACAATATGACAGTTGAAAGTGGTTAAAATAAAACCTCCATGTATATTTGGATGGGGGAGGAAAGAGGACTTTGGAAAGCCCTCCTCCCCTTTTTACCGGAATGCAGTGGCAGGGTGGTATTGCATGCGAGACAGAGAGGAGCCCAAAAGCAAACTGCCTTCCCTTTAGAAATCTCGATCTTATCTTATTGGAACACAGGGGCAGGTGAAGGAGACCACACAGGAGATTTCACTAATTTCAGGGTCCAGTTAGCACTCTGGCCTCAAGTCTCAAGGCTGGCCAGCCCAAAAGAAAGATACTAATAGTGTGTGTATCAGGAAAGGCTTAGGGTAGGTGGTATAGTTTTAATATGACATTAAGGAAGCTGGACAACCAAAGAGATGTAAATTAGGAAAAGGAATCTAAGTATGAGCACAGCCATGAAAATGTCTAAAATCAGGAAATGGATTTTTCTGTTGGAAGAATAGAAAGGAAGTTAATGTCAATAGACTACAGAGTACTTAGAGGTAGGGTAGATAAGATGTAAGAGGACAGGGAAAGATAAAAAGGCTTATGTTATGAAGGGCTTTGAAAACAAATAAGGGTTTTACATAAAATCCTGAAGATAATAGGAATACAGTGGTGTTTTACTGAATAAGGTTAGATCACCACTTTACAAACACTGGTTTGATAATTGATTGTAGTTTGGATTTAAGGCAGGAGACCAACTAGAAATATAGCATAACAGTCAAAATATGAGGTGATAATGGCCTGTAATAGGGTAGTGGCTATAATAAGGGAGGGAAGATGCCATATATATAAGAATTCCATGAAGGTAAAATTAATAAGACTTGGCAAAAGATTGGGCATGGAGGGTCAAAAAAAGCAAAAAGTTGAGGATGGCTCCTATAATGTGAATCTGAATAACTGGGTAGATGACAATGCCCTTAAGAGGAACAAGGAAGTTAGGATGAAGGAGGACTTGGGGGGGAAAGATAAAATCATTTTTTAAAAAATATACTGAGCTTAAGATGAATATAAGAATCAAGAGCACTGTAATTAGAAGAGAGGTTTTATCTACATAAATAAATGTAAGAATCATCAGTTTAAAGAAGATAATTGAATTAATGGGAAGTGATGAAATATTACAGAAGGCCAAGAGAAGAGGACAAAGTACAAAACAGAGATAGAGGCATGATTTGCATCAAAATTTAGCAAGGAGAGGGGAAAACAAAGAGAGGCCTAACCAATAGAGCAGTGTCATGAAAAGCTCAAATAAAAAGGCGGGGGGGAGAGTCCAGAAGAAGAGAGTGATTAAAAGGGTCAAAGACTGCATAGAGGTAAAAAAAAAAGATAGGGATGGGGAGAGGATTCTGTAAATATGACCAATTAGGTCAGAAAATTCCAAGCTCTCAATATTTTCCCCCACAGAAGAGTTAAAATAGCACCTTAGGATGAACAAAGTGGGGTGGCGATAAATAGGAACAGGGGAAGAACCCGAGGTCTCATTGGACAATTTGAGAAGATTGGGAAATAAATCCCAGGATGAGGTTTGAAGAGTAAACACCTCCAGTTTTATGTTCTGTTTTAACAGCAAGGTGCATTAAAACCCTTAAACAATAATTGGCAAGCTGTGAGGTTAGTTGGTTTCAGAGGCTGCATCTTCCACAGCCACAGGGCCTTTAACCCATGGGAGAGTGACAGGAGTTGGGTGTCTGAGTCCAGGAAGATCAATGGAACCTCTGCTGACAAGGAACTCAGATCCAGATATTCTGTGAAGAGTAGGGGGATTGGGAGGGTGAAAAGGAACCAACACACACCTGGTCAGTGCTGAAGCAGAGGAGCAGAAAGACCCTGGCTGTGGGAACTTATACGAGTTTGGGGGTTTGGCTTTGATTTCAGGTTAGAGGGAAGAACTGAAGATCTGCAAGACGAAGCACCATTTCCAATACCCCAGGTCTAGAAGTAATTACAAAAATTAAACTATCGACACAAAAATTCACAGTAAAGGACATAAGAAAAAGAGGTAAAGGAGAAAGAATCCAAATATAACAAGTTATTGGAATAGAGATCAAGGGGGGGTTCATCTTCAGAAAAGGATATTGAAGTAAAGAAACCCCCAAGAATAATGGCTGATGGTTATCTGCCAATAAAGAATTCACAGAAGATCTTTAAAAAGACTTCAAAAGTCAAATGACATAAATGGTGGACAGCTTTAAAAAAAAAGAATAATTCAAGAAAAATTAGAAAGGTATGAAAGGAAAGTCAACCAATTATAAAAGGAGATCCAGAATTTTAAGGAACAAAATGTCACCTTGAAAATAAAAATTGGGCAAAGTGAAGCGAGTGAAATTATAAGAGATCAAGAAATTATTAAATTAATATGAATAATGAAAAATAGAAGAGAAAGTGAAATATAAGAAAAATAATACATACTACAATACAATACAACACAACACAACACAACATGACACGACACGGTACGATACGATACGATACCATACGATACGATACCATACGATACGATACCATACGAGATGATATGATACGATATAATAGATTTGGAGAATAGATGAAGAAGAGAAAATAGACAAATAAATGGACTAACAAAGTCATTATAAAAAGGAATTTTGATATTATAACAAATAAATAAATAAAATTGTCCTGAAGTATTAGAACAAGGGGGCATGTACAGTAGAAATAGAAAAAAAAATACATTGTTCAGCACTTAAAAGAGATCGTGTGAGGAATACTCATAGGAATAACACAGTCAAATTCTGAAGCCCCTAGCTCAAGGAAAAAAATATAAAACATAAAGATTAAAAAAAATTAAATGTGATGGTGCCACAATTAAAATTACACAAGAATTAACAACAGGGACATTAAAGGACCACAAGTTTGAAACACAACATATCAAAGAGCAAAAGAACTGGAGCTCCGGCCAAAATATTATACTCTTCAAAGTCAAGTATTATTCAGAACAAAAAAAAAATGAACATTTGATAAATTCTCAGATTTTCAATACTTTGCTTAAAAAATCCTGAACTTAATAGAAGTTTCCATATACAAGAACCAATAGAAATATAAGGTACATAAAAAGAATGATTATAAGAGATCCATAAGAATGGACTGTTTATTTTTATGTATGTAAAATGTATGTTTAACATCCTTGTTAATAATTGAATAGTTCATAAGAAAGATTGGGGTAAACCTGAATATGAAATGAATTTTAAATGTAAAACTATTTATTTTTGTAAAACTATTTACAGCTTGTAAGAGGATTTATTTTATCCAAATGAGGTATAAGAGGAAGAATTGATACAGAGGAATTAGATTGGGGAGGAGGGCTGGTAGTTCTGGGAACCTCCCTTCATTGGGAAAGGGTTTAAAAGGTAGCAATACATATATGTGTAGAAGAGCATAAGTCTTCTAAATTCATAAGAAATAAAATAGTAGGGTGATAGGGAGTGGGGAGAGGATAAGGGAGGGATCTTTAGATGGGAGGGTGAAGGATTATGGAAATAGGATTATTGAAGGGTGTTTAGATTTATGGGAATAGGAGAATGGGGAGGGATCCTTGGATGGGGTAGGCAAGTCATAGAAGGGCAAAGTTGTGGGTAAAAGTAAAGGAAACAGGACAGATAGAAAACAAGAGATACATACATACATAAAAACAAAGATCAGGAGTAGAATAAGTTTGGTAAATTATGTGTCTATAAGTGTGTGTGTGTGTATGTGTGTCCTGAATAGAATTTTTGGTTAAAATTCATTCCCACAAATGACACACTGTACAATTAAGAAATAATATCTATTTTAATTATATACATAGAATAATACAAGAAGTCTTAGAAAGGTGAAGACAAAGTCCCTATATGCACAGAAACAGGAAGAATATAACTACAAAGATAATTATGAGGTAAACAGAGAAAGAGAAAGATTGCATCACCAATCCAGGAGTGCCAACTCGTGTCTCAGAGGCTGGGGAATTCGGGAATTCAGAGCTTAGGTTTTTTGAATTGGGAAAAGTTCCAGGCAAGACATCTCTCACATGGATGAAATTCCAAAATGGATAAGGGACCGGGGGATTTTATAGGCTTTCTGAACAAAGGTGGCTCTGAGCCAAGAAGTTTGGTGCCTGACTCTTCATATTTCCCCCTACCAAGGAAAGGCTGCATGCTGCTGCAAGAGTTGATTTATGGTAAGCTTGGGAGAAACAGGCAGTTTCTCCAAGCATGCCTCAGCACCAGGAATGGCTAGTTCCTGAGACGTGATAAAATAGCAGCTAAGTTACACAGCATGCCCTTGATAGGTCATCTTAGGGGCAAAATAAACTTACTGACTATAGGGACATGAATTGTCCCTTCATTGTGTGTGTGTGTGTGGGTGTGGGTGTGGGTGTGGGTGTGGGTGTGTGTATGCATATAGCTATAGACATGGAGAAACACATTTAAGCTTGATTATAGCCTGGGGGTTGGGGGAAGGAATGTATATATTTATAGCTATAGAGAAAAATATCTAAACTTTACTGTGGCTTTAAGAAGAGGGGGTTTGAAGGGAGGGAAAAGAAAACAAAGTTAAAAAGTGCACAACAGAGAGCAAAAGAAAATTCACAAGGAAATAATGGATCAACAATTCTTAACATAAGTATTATTCATCATATAAGACTTTCTTGAAATGAAAATTTATTGCTACATATTTTGAATCCTCTCATATTATGCTATGCATATGACATGCTTTTTTTTCTTTCTAACTTTCTATTTAAGTTCCAGTATTTAAGTTTATGATAAATTTTTTGTTTCTTTTCTCTATTCTGTATTTTTCTTTTGAGTCTAAAATTTTAAAAAATCCATTAGACTTTTTAATTAAAAGATTATCAACTTTGGAGAGACCAATTTCTACTGATTGATGAAGTTAGAATGTATATTGTAGAATTTTAAGAGGAGAAAGGAAAGGAAGTGAAAGTCGAGGTTGCAATAGGCTTACTCCAGAAGTATAATTAAAAAAGAGGGAGAAAGAAAGGATACATATAGTATGGATGATCAGATCAAGTGGAAAATATTTTTCATTTTTTTTTAGGAGAGGGTTGTATGTAGGTAGTAAAGAGGCATCCAATAGACAAGGAATGATGTCAGATAAGTGAGAGTGGGAATGAAAAAGGAGCTCTTCTTTTAGAAAAGAGAGGTTGGAAAGATATTATGCAGGTAGAGGGATGTTCTTTAGCAAGTAGAAGAGACACTGTATATATGTGAAAGATGAAAGAAGAAATGTGGTGGAAGACATCTGAGGAACAAGAGGGGAGAAGGGGAGAAAAGGAAACTTTTGGTAAATGGCTCATTTTCTAAGTAAAGTAAGGTTCTTTTTTTTAACTTTATTTTTATTTATTTTCGTGTTTACGTTATTCATTTTCATTACATTTTTGAATTACAAATTTTCTCCCCATCTTGCCCCTGCCCCACCCCTAAAACAGCAATCCCACTGTAAAGCCCCTCCCCTGCTATGTTCTCTTATATTCTGGTAGGGCAGGGAGGGTCTTCCTATCCCAGCCCCTGTATATCTTAATTCCTAGCTGCAGGTATTACAGAACTTTAAATTCTAGATTCTTTAAATTCCTCCCTTGTCCCCAACCCACACCTGGAAGGACACTCAATTCAATAGGATGTGTCATTACACAGGACATCTTCATAGTGGACATATTGTGAGAGTGATCCTCTGTCTCTCCTTCCTGTCCCTCCCTCCCCACCTTGTTCTGTTCTCTACCGTGTCCCTGTCCCTTTACTAAAGTGTGTGCTTCCAGCATCCCTCCCCCAGACCCTGCTCTCCCCTCCATCTTCCACCCTCTCATCCCCATGCCCCCTACTATCCTGTGTGGCATGATGACCAGTTTAGAGTTAATGCCATTTCTTCCCTAAGCCAAATTCAATGAGAGTAATTGAGAGTAAAACTGTAATAGTTATCTCTTGTCTCATCTCTATGGGATGATTAATCCCATTTTGTCTCTCCCTGTCTCCTCTCATTCTAGACCTCTCCCATCTCAGAATTTTGCCTTTTAAGGTATCCCTTCACATTCAATTCATCCTATACCCTCTATATACACCTATACACACATGCTCAGATATATATTCATAGACATATATAGACTCCTATATGGACCTATGTGTAAGTATACATATATATACATTTGTTTTCTCTTCACCTATCCTCATGCTAAGAAAAGTTTCATAAGTTACTATTATCATTTTTCCATATTGGCATGTAAACAATTCAAATTTGACAAGTTCCTTATGATTTCTTTCCCATGTTTACCTTCTTGTGTTTGCTTGTCAAATTTTCTGTTCAGCTCTGGTTTTTTTAGCAAGAATGCTTGAAAGTCTTCCACCTCATTGAATGACCATATTTT
>JAQQSW010003444.1:0-14692 GCA_028646575.1 Pseudocheirus occidentalis | reverse complement strand
ATAGATAGATAGATAGATAGATAGATAGATAGATAGATAGATAGACACATACATAGATACATAGATAGGTACAAAGATAGAGAGATAGATAGATAGATAGATAGATAGATAGATAGATAGATAGATAGATAGATAGATAGACAGATACATAGACAGATACATAGATACATAGATAGATACATAGATAGGTAGATAGATACATAGATAGATTAGATAGATAGATAGATAGATAGACAGACAGAGATAGATAGATAGATAGATAGATGCACATATATATTAGTTATCTGCTGCTCTTATAATAAAATCAACCCACTCTCCCTTTTGATCACAAATGTCTTTGATGTTAGGCTTTATATATATTCATATTTCTCATTTGTAATATGTTGTGACTTGTTCATTCCCCCACGTTTCTCTCCATATATATCTGTATATTAATTTATTCAGTCTTTCTATAACTGTTGGAGAAACAGGTTGGTTTTTCTTCTTCTTCTTCTTCTTCTTCTTCTTCTTCTTCTTCTTCTTCTTCTTCTCCTTTTTTTTGCTATTACATACAGAGCAGATCCAATTTTGGTTTACAAATTGGTGCTTCCCATACCCCACTCCACTTTTTATTATGTTTTTTGGAATGCCTGGGTAAAAAAAGTAAGACTAGTTTTAGAACACACTGTACAGCCTCACCTTGCTCTCCAGAAGTTTGCACCAGTCTGCGGTTCTGCTTAGCCTTGTTTCCCTACAGCCTTAACAACAGTGAACTTTATACTCTTTTTTCATATATATTTTTGCCATTCTGGTGAGTATAAGGTGGTATCTAAGGTCAGTTTGATCGGAATTTCTTTGGTTATTAATACATTTGACTATCTTTTCATGTGATTAGTGATCATTCGTACTTTTTCATAAATTGTCTATGTCCTTTGACTACTATATCACTGGGGAGCATGAATTCATAGTATTAAGGATATTGTATTAGTTACTTACATATTCTGATGTGAGACCTATATTTGATATATTTACTTCGAACATGCCCTCCTTATATTTCTTTCTTTTTTTAAATTTTAAAGATATTGATTTTTATTAATAGCTTCAGAAAAGTTGTAGGCTATAAAATAAACTCTAAAAAATCAAGAGCATTTCTATATAAAAATGACAGAACATGAGAAACAATAATAGGAAGGGAAAACAATAATAGAAAGAGAAATCCTATTCCAAATAATTGCAAAATGCATGAAATATCTGGGGACCAACCTCACAAAACACTCAAGAGACTTGGATAGATTAAATTACAAACTGTTCTTCAAAGAATTAAAGAACAACCTAAATACCTGGACGACTATTCACTTCTTCTTACGAGGCTGTTCAATATAATAAAAATGACAACATGACTGAAGCTGTCATCTTTTTAATGCTATGCTCATCAAATTGCCAAAAGAATGTCTTACAGAGCTTGATAAAATAATAACAAAATTCATTTGGCAAAACAAGAAAATCTAGAATATCAAGAGAAATAGTAAAAAAGAAATAAGGAAATGAGGGAATCACATTTTCAGACTCAAACTCTATCATAAAACTCATTGTTGAACAGTTTCAGTCATATCGAAGTCTTCATGACCCTAGTTGAGGTTTTCTTAGCAAAAATACTAAAGTGGCTTTCCATTTCTTTCTCCAATATTATAAAGCAGCAGTCATCAAAAAACAATCTGGTATTGGTTAAAGAATAGATAAATCAGTAAAAGAGATTAGAAGAGGGAGGTTTGGAAACAACAGAACTATAGAAACAATAGAACTCAATAGCCCAGTATTTGATAAAGTAGAAAACACACATTACCTCCCATCTGACAAAAAAATTGGAAAGTAGTCTGGCAGACACGTGGCTTCAACCAGCACCTTATACTTCACTCCAGAATGATGCATTACCATGATATAAAAGATCATACTATAAAGAAAATTAGAAGAGAAATTGATCAAGCACCTTTCACAGCTATGGGTAAGATATGTACTCTTATGCAAACAACAGAAAGACAAAATTATTAAATCTAAAATAATTGTGATTGCTTGAAATTGAAAAACTCATAGACAGCACTAATGCATGTAGCTTAAGAAGGGAAGTAACTGAATAGGAAAAAAAAATCTGTTACCAAATTTCTCTGATATAGGTTTGATATCCAATAGATATAAACAATTCATAAATAAGACTAATAGCTATCATCATCCAATAGATAAAAATGGTCAAAAGATGTGGACAAACAGTTCTCAAAAGAATTACAAAGTATTCACAGATGCATGGAAAAAATGTTCCAAATCACTATCAGTGAGAAGAATGCAAATCAAAACAACTCTGAGGTTTTACCTTCATAGACTGCAAATTTGCAAAAATGACCAAAAGATGACAATTGCCAATGCTTGGGTGGTTGAGAGAAGAGAGGCACAAAGAGAGACATTTTGGTGGAGTTATGAAATGGTACAATCATTTTGGAAAGTAATTTGAAACTATGCAAATAAAGTGACTAAAATGTCACTTTTGTCCCTTTGAACCAGTGGACAGCCCATTACAGTTATACCCTAAGCACACTATCAATAAGTGAAAAGGTTCCCATATGCTCCAAAATATTTATAGCAGCACTTTTTGTGATAGCTAAGAATGAGAAACAAAATAAGACATCTATCAATTGTGGAATAGCTAAACAAATCGTGTTATATGAATATAATGGAATGCTATTATGCTGTAGGAAACAATGTATATGATGAATTCAGAGAAGCATGGAAAGATCTATAGGAACTGATGCAAAGTGAAGTAAGCAAAGCCAAGAAAACAATGCACACAGCAGCGAAGACAATGTAAATGGAAAGCACAACATACCAAAAAATTAAAACTAGATGTAACAAAACTATATAGATCAAGTTGGACCCAAATGAAGATCTATGGCAGTGGTTCTCAACCTGTGGGTCGCAACCCCTTTGGGAGTCAAACAACCCTTTCACAGGGGTCACAGGGGTGGCCTAAGACCATTAGAAAACACATATTTCCAATGGTGTTAGGAACCTCCTCTATCTGTTTCCAGGCAGGTCCGCCCACATATGAATATTAAAGGGTCGCAACATTAGGAAGGTTGAGAACCACTGATCTATGAGAAGACACCCCTAACCTACCCTACTGTGGAGATGAGAGATTCACAAGTGTTACATTGCACATATTTTCAGACTTTTTCAATATATTGATCAGTTGTGCTGACTTTTTCTTCCTCTTTCATTAAAAAACACTATTATTTGTGATATGTGATGGCTGTTGGAGAGGGGGGAAAGGGCAAATGAGAGATACATGGGAGACCATGGTGATATAAGAAACAGAAAACATCAATAAAAATTTTTAAAGGTATTGCTTTTTGTTGTGCAATTTTCCTTTTCCTTACATAACTAATTTTCTCAATTTTGCCTTCAATGATTTCTTCTGTTTCTTTGGTTAATTAAACATATTCCATGGACTTTTTAAAAGTCCTAATCCCTAGCATTTGAGACTATCAACCATCCATCCCTTTCATTCTTGATACTTAATATTCCCTTGGATTTATAGATGCCATTTTCTCCTGGTTCTCCTCTGCACTCTCTGAGCATTTCTTCTCTGTTTCCTTTGCTGGCTCCTCATCTTCTTCCCAGTTTCTTAAGGAGAGTTTCCCCGTTTCTGTCTCTGGGTCTCTTCCTTTCTCTCTACATTCATTGCCGTCTCATTCACTTCCACCCTTTCAGCTCTCATCCAGATGATTCCCAAACCTCTCCTCTGAGCTTTAGACCTGCAGCTCCAAATGTCTGCCAGGCCTCTCCCCTTGGATTGTCTAGTAGCGGAGACTCAAAATATCTAAAAGTGAAAATATGATCTTTCCTTCTGCGTTAGGACGAGCAAATTAAGACTCAGTGAGGTGACATCAGTTCTAATCAAATCATTGGCCTTAAATATAACAACAAATTGAGCCTCCACTTGGGAAAATGCTGAGTGAAAGACCTATATAAAGAAAAGGTTATGTGCTACATACAATATAATTTTTGTTTACCAGTCATAGTTTTTGAAGTGCTTATTTGTCACTTTTTTTTGTTTTTTGGAGGGAAGTTGGGGTTAAGTGACTGGTCCAAGGTCACATGGCTAGTTTTGTGTTAAATATCTGAGGTCAAATTTGAACTCAGGTCCTCCTGACTCCAGGGCTGGTGCTCTATTCACTGCCCCACCTTGCCACCCCAATTTGTCACCTTTTTTTTAACTTGTCAAGGACCTCTCTATAGAAGGTCCTTCCATGGAACTATAAGGGTATGTGTATATGTATGTGTGTGTGTCTGGTCGAAGGGCAATTTCCCCAAAATCCAAATGTATTTGTGGCCTTGTAACCCTTTAGGGCCTGTCACTGCAGATAAAAACATATGCTGTAATTTTTTTTTCTCTTAAGAAATTAACAATAATTTAAAAAGGCCTGAAGGATCTAGGAAGTGATGTCCAAACGCCTGTAGATGAATAGGGACTAGGAGAAATTAGGACTGATGATTAGATTTGGGAGTCTTCTATAAAGATAGTGACTGAATCCATGAAACGGCTGATATCGCCAAAAACTCAGAGGGCTTAAAAGGAGAAGAAAAGAAGACTCAGGTCAGAGCCTTGGGAGACATCCAAAGGTTAGAAGAAGGGGCATGAATGGTGATCCAGCTGAGAGGACTGAGGAGCGGACAGATAGTGAAAGGAAATCCAAGAAAGCAGCATCACAAGCTGTGGGAGGAGAATTTTCAGAAGGACAAGGTGTCTGTGTCAAAGGCTGTAGGGAGATCCTGAAGAAAAAGCTACTGAATTTAGCCATTAAGAGATCGTGAGTTATTTCGAAGAAGGCAGTTTCAGTACAGTGGTAAGGTCAGAAGGCAGGGTGCAAGGGTGTGAAAAGTGAGTGGGAGGAGTGGAAGTGGAAGTAGAGAGAGCACAGACAGTTTTTTCCAGGAGCTTGATTCTGAAAGGGAGGAGAAACTTAGCTTCCTATTTTAAGTAATTCTTCTTTGGAAGCTGGTACTTTTTAGGTCCTGCCTGGCAGTGCCAGGAGGGCAGTGGTCTTGAAGGTGAGAAAGATTCCACACCCTTCCCACCCACTTTTATTCACTATTGCCACCCATTCCTGTCCACATGGAGGGAGAATGAGCATTTATTAAGCCCATGCTAGGGTCCAGGTACTGTGCTAGTCACGCTGAAATTATTATTGTATTTGATCCCTTGAAGGTCGGTTCTAATATTTTTTTTGCCCCATTTTACAGTTGAGGAAACTGAGGCAAATAGAGGTTAAGTGACTTCCCAGGATCACTCAGCTAGTAAGTATCTGAGGCCAATTTGAATTCAGGCCTTCCTGACTCCAAGTCTGGCACTCAACTGTATCATGTAACTGTCTGTTAAGACAGGATCCATCCATCTCTCCCTCTTTAAACTGGTGAGGATAGTACAAAGGTAAATGGGGGTGAAGCAAGCAAAGGCTTTGAACCCTCCTCAAAGGAAAGAATGTGAAGGGAGTGGAAGGCTTATAACTAAGAATAATATCCTTTAAAACTGTGTATAACCCTATAGGGAGGAAAATGGATCTTTAATGTCATAGATGACTTTTAACCATTCTTGATGAAAAGTCCAGAGTTGAGTAGACACCTTTGACATTTGGAAGGGACTACAAGATGATGATGTATTTACATTCTTATGAGAGAAAATGAAACAAGTGTCCTTCAGAACCCCAAGGTCTTGAATGGTCATAGAGTAACTTAAATAGGTCAAGAAATGGGTCTGTAGTGATTTTGTTCTGGTTTTGATAGTCTTAAGTAAAAAGAAAGGAAAAAGTGTACCATTATCCCTTCTACATCTCAGGGGTTAGGACCTGGCTCTCCCTTTGGACCAGAGAAGAAGTCTGAATTATCATGGAATTAAAAGATAAAATACACCAATATTTTATATTTGTGTGTGTGTGTGTGTGTAATATATAATGCATTTCTAAGTTTCTAAATTTTTTTCTGTCATCTGTTGACTTTCACTTGTCTGCAGCTTCTGGAAAACTCCCAAGAAATTCCCATTTATTTTCCTATGCTGACCCACTATATACCAGAACTGTGACAGAGAAAATCACAATACCAACAGGAAAACTGTTCTGTGGGGCAAGGAGGGGGTGGGGGAAGAGGTAGGGAAGGAAACGTCCTATCTCACATAATTGGGCACATAAGATGAAGAGTATACAGACATGGAGTAAGGATCGATAGGACCAATGAACTTTGTTTTCATCTGAACTGGACAGTGGAGGACTGAAAATAAACATTTTCACACACTGAGTTTGATGTAAAAAAAATTAGACTCAAGAATGAAATTCGCTAAGACCTGAAGGGAGAACAGAAGCTAAGAAGGAGGGAGCTGGAGCAACGATGGCCGTAGAGGCAGGATTTCAGGCTGGGTGTGTAGCCAGCAGAGAAACCCTAAGAAGAAGCCAAGTTGTCTTGGACTTAAGTCCAAGGTTGGGGGGGCCAGGAGCCTTGGACTTGGAGCTTAGTGGGAATTGAGCTAAACTGTGAACCTAATCCCCTTCTCATTCCCACAGTGTAGAGGTGGTACAGGACATGATTATGGCCCAGGTATTGGGGGAGAGGAGGATGTCTGTATTGTTAAAAAAAAAAAAAAGAAATTTGTATGAAAATATTAACACTGGTATGTTGTTGTTCAGTTCTATCATTTGAGGTTTTCTTGGCAAAGATACTAGAGCAGTTTGCCATTTTCTTCTCTAGCTCATTTTACAGATGAGGAAACTGAGGCAAGCAGGGTTAAGCAACTTGCCCGGAGTCACATAGCTAGTAAGGGTCAGAGGTCAGAGTTGAACCAAAGTCTTCCTGATTGCAGGCCTTGAGCTCTTTCCGCTGAACCACTTCTAGCACCTCTGGTGTGAGGACTTGCTGAGCTCTGCTCATCCACTTTTGGTGTCCACCTTCACCCAGCTCTCACCTGTGGCTCCAGTCATACCCTGGTAACACTGTCTCAGCAGATGTGGTAGGTGGAGGTAACCGAGAGGCTTTAAATCTGTCAGTGAGTTAGCAGGGTGTCTACCCCAAGTGTGTGAAGACTGACCCCCAGCCAAATGGGTAGAGAAGAACAATTTGTTCCAATGACCACAAAGGAAGCAGAAGCAGGTGCTATGGAATGCTTAGAGCCTGATCAGACATTGAAGACATCAAGGTCATCCACAGCATCCCAAGTCATCACCCGTCATCTTGACTTTTGTCTTACCACTGAGCTTTAATGACTCTGGGAGAGAAAAATGAGGCTGACAACTTTGTGCAACTCTGCCTCACTTAAACCCAGTTCATGAGTGATGTAAGACTTCACCCCATGATTTCATTGGTCCTCTTCAAAAACTGGCAATGAACAAAAATATTACATTATAGCAAAGAAGGTATAACAGCATAGTATGAATATGGGCTATGTATGTGTCTCTCTATATATGTTTATACAAAAATACTTGCAAATATACACATGCACATGATTAGTATATATACATCATATACATTCTATGCTATTCTAGTATACTATTTATACTAGTAGAATACTATATATACTACATAATTACTATGTATTAACATATATTATATATAATAATAATATATACTACACACTGCATAATTCTATATATGCATACATAGTAAAAGTCATTTCAGAGAGACTTGTAAAGAAGTGAGCAGAACCCAGAGAACAATTTATACAAAAATCACAACATTGCAAAGTAACACAATTTTGAAAGACTTAAGAACTTTGATCAGTAGAATGACCATCCATGATTCCAGAAAACCAATGATGAAGCTTGCTACCCACATCCTGGTAAGAAAGATAAGAGACTCAATGTCCAGAATAAAACGCACATTTTTTGATGCAGTCAATGTGGGAATTTTTTTTTTACCCAACTATGTTTATCTGATTCGAGGGTTTTATTTTTTTGTTTGTTTATTTGTTTGTTTTTCAGTTGGGGTAGGCAGTTGAGGGAGATGAAAAAGTTAGACATTAGGTTGTCAAAAGAAAAGGAAGAAAAGAGGATCATTAAAGTTTTTGTTTTGGTTTTTATTTTAATTAACAGAAGAAAATAGAATGAAGGCCATAAAGAAACACAGGCAAGCAGGACAACTTTGAAACGTATATATTGACCTTATCATATATCTTAAAAGAAAAAATACATATAACCGGGATTCATAATTTCCTCTTTTTCTATACTACTTTTATATGTAAATGCTCATTTTATTTGTTAACTTTAAATTTTAGAAACATTTTTCTAAGTTTAAAATCCTTCACAACTTGGCAGTTTATTTTATTTTATTTTTCTTCATGTATTTTCCGTTCTAGTCAACTTTCTTCTGTCACTTCTGGGCCTTTATATAAAAATATTCACTCCTCACTTTTGGCTCACAAAATCCTTAGTTTCCATCAAAGTACTGCTAAGGAGCTAACTCTTGCGGGAACCTTTTCTGATACCCTAAATTTGTCATCACTCCATCCTGAAATTACTTTATACTAATGTAATTAGGAGGAGTTTCCCCAATTCAGATTCATTGGATATAGTCAGTTTGGGGACATAATCACAGATTATGGACTTTCACTGTATTTGCCAGGTTTTAACACTCTTTTTGGAGTATTTTTCTCTGATACAAGGCACCATTATTAGCTGGACAGAAAATTTAACCTCACACCTTCTGAGCTTTAAATAACTAAGCCCTATAGGTAGCTGAGAAGTCAGGTAGTTTGAGAGCTCAAGGGAGTTAAAACTGGACTCAGAAATTTGGGGAGAAGCTAGGTCTTCGCTTCTAGGAGAAAAGAGATGATTTTCTCCCCTTTTGCCCCGACCCCTGGTAACCATCTAGCAGCAGAGTTCCTCATTGAGGAGAATCTCCATCCAGGAAAAAGAGAGTTGGTTTGAGAGAGTTTAAGGCACAGTTAAGGGAGACAAGACATGAATTCCAGATGAACCTAGATTCCGAGAAGCATGTTTAAAAAAACATAATACTTGAGGTAGCTTAGATGGTGCAGTGAATAGAGTGCTGGCCATGGAGTCAGGAGGACCTGAGTTCAAATGTGACCTCAGACACTTGACACACACACACACCAAAAAAACCTAGCCATGTGAACTTGGGCAAGTCACTTAACCCCAGTTGCCCTGCCTTCCCCTTTCCAAAACAAACAAACAAAAAACCCCACCATAATACTTGGAAACCTAAAAGAAGTCTGGTTATGGACTTGAGAGCTAGCCCTGGCAATCAAGAGTTGAACTTTGTGAAAACTCCAAAAGGAGAAAAAATAAAAACTTCAAGGCTCACCGGTGAGTAGATCTGACCACCTATGTTCTGTATTTGTGGAAGAGTTAACCGTGTTTTGTGGGGTGAATGTTTTGTAACTATCATTTTTATATTGTCATCCTATTACATGCTTACTAAGAACTAATTGTTCTAACATCTAATGGTTCATAGAAAAGACAACAGTGGGGGCTCATAAGCTATAGGAGGAGAAGTAATGGGTGCCACAGAGTATTCCTTAAACCAGAGCAAATCCCTTTGAGGAACCACACTGCCAGTGTGAATCCAAGTTGGGGAATGGGGTACACTACTTTCTTTATGTTTTATACTTGCTTTTCTTTTTTACAGATCCAGCATGTTATGGTAGAAAGAGTATTGGATTCAGAATTATTGGACTGAGATTAGGATACCATCTGTATCACGCATCTGTGTGACAATAAACAAGTCACTTAACCTCTCTGTACCTTAGTCTTCTCATCTATAAAATAAGGAGTTTGGACCATATACTCTCTAATATGTTCTAACCCTAGGGTCCTATAATCTGATGTTGTATGTCCCGAATAGAATTTAAGCTCCTTGAGGGGAGGGACTATTTGATTTTTATCTTCATGTCCCTAGGATCTAGTAGAATGCCTTGCATATAGTGGGTGTTTGGGCAATAGGGGCTAAGTGACTTGCCCAGTGTCACACAGCTAAGAAGTGTCAAGTGTCTGAGGACTTATTTGAATTCAGGTTCTCTTAATTCCAGGGCCAGTACTCACTCTACTGCCCTACCTCACTACCCCCATAAGTCATTTTTAATTGAATAAAATAGAATAATTTCTACCTTCTTTCCCCTTCACTTCTGTATCTCTTAAAATCAGGGATTGTTTATTTCCATTTGCCCAGGAAAACTACATCCTTGGTCTCAATCATTCCCTTCATGATTGGTTTTCCTGTATCTGCATACAAACAACCCTCCATTCTGTTCTCCCTCACTTTCCTAGATTGGACTTTACTTCCTCTCTCTTCCCCCTTCCCCAACAGCATTATCTCATGTACACTTTATTCAGGCATAAAATGCAATGAGTCTAAACTCTGTGTACTGTAATGGTCTATTTGAGTTTTGGTCACTCAAGACATAAGTCACCTGATTCAGTTGAATTTTAAACAATCTAACCAAAATCAATGAAAGTCTCACTTATGAGACTCCTATTTTTCCCAACAGTAAAGATATTTTGACCTGTTACATTACCATGGAAAGGTAATATACCAGCTTCTGTCCAGTCCTCCAGATGGCTGAAAAGATCATAACCGAGCCAAGGTAAATTAAATGCTCCCCTTTAGCACGATCTGTCAGTATCTTCCTCCCCCTCCCAACCTTCTATAGATCTTTTTTCTATCCTTAAATATGTCAGCAGATCTTGCCCAACTTTTCCTAAAAGATCCTGGTCTCCTTTTTCTAGAAGGAATTTTAATCTTGAGCTCCTTAAGCCCCTCCTTTCAGTCATAGGGTGTTAGGACCCATTTAGAGCTGGAAGAAACCTTAAAGACTGTCTTGTCAAACTTTGTCCTTCTAAAGATAAAGGCAGTGACACGCTAAAATATTAAGCGAGTTGCCTAACATGACAAAGGTTGTAAGAAACAATTAAATGATAGACATTTATGAAGCATCAGGCACTGTTGGAGATTCAGAAAGAAGCAAAAGATGATCCCTGCCCTCAAAGGGCTTACAGTCTAATGGAGAGAGACAACAAACATATACAAACAAGCTATCTACACGAAAAAAAAGAATCAACAGAGAGAAGGCTCTAGAATTAAGAAACAGGGCTGACATTTGAACCCCAAGTCCCTGACTCACAATCCAGTGTTCTTTCCATCCCACGCTGCCTCACAGTAATATAGAAAAAGCAAAGCCAGCATATGAAGCAGTCTAATTAAAGATGGAGGAGGAAAAACCTGCAAGGGGAAGGAAAGGGAATTTAGACAAAAGAGGAACTGGGTATTCTTTTGTTTTCGTCACTGAGATACCACAAGGGGGAACAGAATTTCATCCCTGGCTCTCTTCATGCTAAGGCTTGATATTGAAAATAAAGTCAAATTTTAAAAATGGAAACCAAAGGAAAATAATCTACATTTCCTGAGCTTTGAGGGGACTTGAATATTTCAGAATAAAATAGGAAAAAGTGGAATTGTTTTTTTTTTCATTCAGGTCTATAGCAAGCTTAAGGGAAATCCTGACAGGCCATGGTGAAGTAGAGAGTTTACTTAGGCCATGTTCTTCAGCTGCTTGTCCTATTCACATTGAAATCGAGGGTTGAACAGAAACTAATGTGTTATCCTTCTCTTGGTTCAGTAGTGGGGAGAAAAAAGGTCATGACACCTCTACCCTCAGGAGACTGACTTATGATCGAGTAACTGAGGGGATAAGAAAAAAGGAATTGTGTATATGAGAATCTCACATTTTCCACACAACAGAGAGGGAAGGAAGGACAGAGAAGATGTTCTGATGACAACATTATTGTTCTCACAAATGGAAGCAGGAAAGGAGGGTTTCAACACTTGAGGGAGTGAAAAGAGCAACTAGTATGGAAAGTCCATCCAATAACAAAATACAAAAGTTAAATTTAGGAAAGTAGTGCTTGAATCTGAGGACCAGTCTGGAAGTTCATGGTCTGACAATTTGTCTACATTTGTACAAGATCATCCCTAAGCATACATGTGGGCAGTTCTTTGAGGTCTAAAAGCATTTGGGGTAAAGTGAAAGAAGTTCTACAGCCTCCCTTGGAGATCCTTGACTTTTTTTTAACTGAGAAACTACTGATTTTCTGTCAAATTAGTGTGGCTTGGAGGAGACCATACAGATAAGTCCCCAATACTCCATTTATTATCAACTCTAGGTTGGAGAGCTTTCCAAAAGCAAGAGTTAGCAGAATAATGATGTTCAAGATCATACTAAACCTCCCTATTACCTTTCATTCAAAACCAAATTTCCAGAGTCAGAGCCATGAATTCTTAGATTTGGACCAAATTCAGTTGGGGAGAGGAAGGCCTACAGCAAATGGTCCATTCAAGTTGGAAGCAGTCAGACTAGGAGAGGGAGGCGACCTATTTTCTTGAATTTTTCAATCCATGAACCTGACCTCCAAGGCAGTGAGGATGGGAAAACGTAAGGTAAAGTAGCCCCAGAAGAGTGGTACAACAACAACGAGAACTTGGGGATGTTGGCTTGGATCCAGGCAAAGAAGATGAAGGCAGTGAAAGCAGGTAGAGGGCAGTGAAACATGATGTCAGGTTCTTGGAGAATCTCCTTAGGGAGGAAGTAAATCCTATGGATGCTGGTACTCAAGATGAAGAATGAAGACCCTGATTACCTCTCCATATATCATGGCTCCATAGACTCCTCCATCTAGCACTCAAGAACCTCCAGAATTTTGTTCTACTTAATTTTATTTCCCACAAGTTCTCAAAACACTTTATTAGTTCTAAGCTGTAATCAGGTACTGCTTTTCATGTACCATGGTATCTCTGCTCATTCTGCTTGTATAACCTAGAATACTTTCCTTCTTCTGTACTGATCCAACTCATGAGCTCAGCTCATTCTATCTCATCTGGGAAGACTTCTTGGACAATCTCAATTCTCATTTCCCTCTCTTCTAACTAAACTGCTCTTCCATTTTAGCAATTAGGTAATAAAGATGGAATGGATCTTAGGAATCCAATTTTATGAAAGTTTGATGAGGTTAGTGACTTACATGGCATCACATAATTAGTCATATCCTATCCTGTTTTGTTCTTTTAATTATCTCTCTCCTTTTTTTTTTGCTTTTTGGAGGGAAGAAGGCAGGACAATTGGGATTAAGTGACTTGCCCAAGGTCACATGATTAGTAAGTCTTAAGTGTCTGAGGCTGGATTTGAACTCAGGTGCTCCTGACACCAGAGCCAGTGCTCTATTCACTGTGCAACCTAGCCACCCTTAATTATATCTTATAAACAAATCCTGTTTCCCTAACAAGCTTGCTTATTTTGTGTTTTACTGCTTTTGCTCACAGCACTTGCCACAATTACACATAGCACTGCATGTTTAGGCTTTTTAAAAAAGTGAAATATTTCCATAAGGACCACCAAACATGATTTCACAATCTCTGGACATTTCACTCCAACACAATGTTATTAACATTCCTTAGCTAGTTTCTCTTAGCATAGTAGGTCACTTATTGTCATGAAAATTTGAGTCACCAAAATAAGTTGAATTTTTTTTCTCATTTTCAGTAACTTGAAGAGTATAACTGCTTTGAAACACCAGTTTAATGAGCTTTTACAATTATGATACTAGTCACATCCTAAATCTCATTCAGATTAGCCACAATAAATGTGTTGGCTCTGAAAACAGATCCAGCTATGTCATCCCAGCTGTGTGTTTCTTTTCTTTGTAGGTTATATAGAATCATAGCATCTCAGAATTGGGAGGGCCCTGAGATACCTAAGGGCTAACCCACACCTGAGCAAGAATTCCTCTATAACACACCTGGCAAATGGTCATCCAGTCTTTGCTTGTAGACCTCCCAGTGAAGAGGAAACCACTACTTCTTGAAGCAATGCATTCTACTTCCACCTAACCCTAAGTGTTAGGAAGCTTTTCTTTACATCTATCCTAAATCTGTCTGTCTGTTACAATGCCCTAATTCTATCCTTTGGGATTAGGCAGAACAAATCTAATCCTTCTTCATGACAACTTTTCTGTCCTTGAAGACAGCTATTATTGATGTGGTTATGGTTAGGGTTGCTTCCCTGGTGGTCTATTGGTTAGGACTCTCACCACCACAGCCCGGGTTAGATTCCTGGTCAGGGAACCATAAAAATGATGTGGTTGGGGTTAGGGTTGCTCTGGAGACCCCAAAATACCAACATGCCAGGTCCTGCTGAAAGAATTTGGCTCAAGTCTTCTCTCAACCAAAGAAAAGCAAAGTTTTTTAAAAGTTCATTAAAAATTAGCCATATTGGGGGGGGGGGGCGGAGCCAAGATGGCGGCATAGAAGCAGCAAGGTGCCACAGCTCCCACACCGCCACCCTAAACACCCAGAAAATATGAACCCAGACAAAGTTTAGGAAAGTCTAGGACTCTCTGACTCACAAAAACACAGAGAACACAGTTCTCGCTGAAGGCAGCTCGGCAGCAGGGGCTCAGCGCAGCTGCCAGAGCGGAGGCTGGAACAGCCGGAAGCTGAGACCGTGGCCAGGCCTGGGACGGTGGGAAGGAGCTGAGCTGAGCCCTGCAGCCAGCCTGCAGTGGTTCTACAGCCTCCAGCACCCCCACATCTGCCAAGGCGTGAGGAGCAGGACGGAGAGGCGCAGCTAGCACCACAGCGGAGCAGAGAACAGCCAGCCCCCATGCGGCCAGGC
>JAQQSW010003443.1:0-14692 GCA_028646575.1 Pseudocheirus occidentalis | reverse complement strand
TTAGAGAGCAGACCAGGGGAGGGGCTCTACAGTGGGAGTGCTGTTTTGGGGTTGGGGTAGGGGAAAGAAGGGGAGAAAATTTGTAATTCAAAAATATCATGAAAATGAATGATGCAAACAAGAAAACAAACAAAGTTTATTACATAAAAAAGATAGCTTACAATAATACATAAATTGAGTTGGAAGAGGAGCATCAATGATTACATTTACTAAAGCACAAAACACATTTTTCAGTCCCATTCACCAATTGTACCAACCTTTATTAGGATCCAGGCACTAATTTCCATCTTTCCTGATATTTAATCTAGCAAATTAATCAGAAGTTGATAATTTTTAAACAGGTTAGAAAATAATTCTTTTTTATGTATTCTTAAGTACAAATATGAGGGTTCTTATAGATGAAACAAAATTTTTTTTGGCCAAAAAACCCGCTAGTTTTTAAGTGTCTTGTTAATCGTGATGGTTTCAGATTCTAATTAGCAAACATAACATCTCAGGCACACTATACACATGAGGTGAGGTTCACAGTTCACAGTACTCAATCTAAATCCATATTTCAAATCACCTTCTTCAGAATATTAGTTTTAGCTGATTTTTTTTCATCTGACTTGTTTATTCTTGTTTTTGTCTTACCATCTGCCTGACAGTGTTTATAAGAGAAGTGGACGTTTTAGGTCTGCCATTTTCTTGTTGGGTTTTTATGGTTTCATTATTAACCGTATCTTTAGTTTTTTTTATTTTTGCAGTAATCTTTTTAAGACACATGTCCACGTTATGAGGGTTAATTAAATTATGACTCAGTAATAGAATTACCTGTAAAGGAACTTCCAAGTGAAAGCCCTTCTATTCCTGATATATTCTGTCAGAGGAGAGTTCTGTCCAGCTTTCAAAGAACAACTAGTACAAATTCTACACAAATTCTCAAAATTTGAGAAGGCAACCTACTAGACTCCTTTTCCGAAGCAAATATAGTCCTAATAAGTAAACCAGAGAGTGATAAAGGAAAGAACTATAGATCACTAAGATTAATGTATATCAATTCAAAAATTTTAAATGAAATCCATCAGACTTCAGACATTTATCCAAGAAATCATTCATTATGACTAAACTGGATTTATACCATAGATGCAAGGATGGTTCAACATTAGGAAAATAATCAACATAGTCATATTTTTTTTTAAAAAAACGAAATGATTTATCTCCATAGATGCAGAAAAAGTCTGATAAATTACAGATTTTTTTTAATTAAAAACCTTATAAAGCATAGGCAAAGAAGAACTTTTTTGATATCACAAAAATTGTTTATCTCAAATAAAAGCAAGCATCATATGCAGTGACAATGCACTTCAAGCCCTTCTCAATAAATACAGCAAAGGGATGCCCAACCTCTTTATTATTATTTGATAGTGTGCTGGAACTGCTAGCAATTGCAATAAGTCAATGGCTACAGCTATGTAAATGAAAAGAAGAACCACAAGAGAAGTGAATATTGCAAAATTTAAAAAATATACATGGCTTCAAAATAGAAATATAAGAAGATACCCCTACTCCACCCCTTTGCAGAGGTTGGAATTCCAGAAGTGTAGTATGTTGCATGCATTTTCAAATTCTTTTGATGTATTAATTACTTTTGCTTTTTTTTTCCCTTTATCAAAAAATATTATGTGGGATATTTCTCATGTAATGAAATAGGGAGAGATGCTGAGGGAAATTGCATGATTCTAGTTACCATGAAGAGACAAAGAAGAGTATAACATGCAATCATGCTTTTAAAAATATCTCATAGTCGATTGTAAAGATTAAGCATGCTCATATGAATAGTTAAATCACAATTATTTATGATTATTTGCCACATGAGCAGCATGGACAGTAAACCCTTTTGGGATATAGAAGATGTAAGAAGTTATAGTCTTCTAGGATGAAGAATTGGATAAATCCCTCTGCAGGAGGGGTAGGGTTTAGGTTGAATATTGAAGGAAGTCAGAAAAAAAGGTAGCGTAGAAGATAACCTGTTACCAAGATACTGACATTTCACACTTAATTATATATGGAAAGGATTAATTTGGGGCATTTTTCTAAGAATTTAAGTCCTGTAGTAGCCATAGAAGAGATGGTGATTGCTTTAGACCATAACAGTTGTGGAGGATTTGGATGGGTTACTGGGAAGATGCAACCTTCCCAATGAAGAGCATAAACTGGGTGAGGGCACAGATGTGAAAATGAATATGGACTGTCAGTGATCAGTCTGGCTGAAGGAGAAAGCTTCAGGACATTGACTATGGTACAGTGGAATGACATCAGGATTTGGAATCAGAGGCTCTAGGTTTGAATCCTGTCCCTGCTACTTACTATCTGCATGATCTTGGGCAATCCACTTTCTCATTCTTTGGTGTCTGAGTCTTCTAAAGTGAAAAATGAGGCCATTGGATGATATACTCTCCAAGGTGACTTTTCAGTCCCCTGATTCTCTCGTCCAGTTTTGGGAAATTAGGAGAGAGAAGATTTGAAAAGGAGGTTGGAGTCAGATTGTGGAGGACTTGCAATACATGTTTGATGACCTTAGGCATCATGCCATCTGTGGTGGGAAGTTATTAATTAGGTTTTAAGCAACCAGTAGCTGCAATGAACATAGTATGGTAAGAATGTTATGGGGGTGGGGTGACATACAATACATATTAGAGGAGAGGTATGGAAGGTGATTTTGACAAAGCATGGTGACTTATTGGACATTGTGAGGAGAAAGCAAACATAACTGAAGTTTTGGATCTAAGTAATTGAAAGAGAGTGACAGAGGGATTAGGAGCCAGTTTGGGCAAAGTGATGAGTATAGATTTTTAAGTGTGTTTAATTTGAATTATAAATGTCTGGAAATGTGAGACTGAAGTATGAGCCAGGTGAGGTCTGTAAATAAAGATTTAGAAATTATTACATAGATGGCATCATTCAAGCTCCCAGGTGGATTACTTTTTACAGGATAAGATTGTAGAGAAACATGACTAGAGTAAGCAAACCAGTTATGAACACTTGTTCTGACATAGGAGTGACAAGTACTGACAGAGGAGAACAAAGGTTGATAATGCCTTAGAGCTGAAAGGATGAGAAAGTTTATAGAAAAGAGAATCAGTAACAGTTTCAAATGCTGTGGGGAGATTAAAGAAAAGGAGAGCTGAGAAATAGGACATTCTCATTAAAGTGATGAAGACCCACACATCACAATGGTAGCCTCTGAGAACGTAGAGGTCCTGGAGCACACTAGGGAGTTGATGATCTCCTCACGGGAGGATGAACTGGAGATACAGGAAGTCATTGTATAAGGACATACCTGGAACGACTTGTGTTGTGGTTGAGCAAACTTATGTTCATTATTATTGCTGTGTGATCTGGAAACCAAGGATGGAGGCAGCAAGAGTTTGAGTCCAGAAAGAAAGTACTAACAAAAGCTAAGGTAGTGAGAAGAATTCCTTGGACCATACATATGTTGGGAAGAGGTGGTATGTGGGACCCAATGGGTCTGCAGTGCTAGATAATGGGGTAAAGATGACATCTCAAACTTTCCACCTGGGAAGTAGTTAGAACCTGTCATTTCCCAGTACCATTTCCAGGCAGGTGAACAAGCCAGGCTGGAAAGAAAGCCATATTGTACATTTCACACCACAAAGCCATTTAAGACAAAAACAGAAACCAAAATTGTAGATTTAGGGCAGTGAACAAATCATCTTTCCTTTGCTTATATTAAATACAAAGACAAACAAAAAACAGAGTGAGTTACTGCAAATGTGGAGAGAAAGAATATAAACCAAGCCATTTCCTAAGAGTGAAAGAGAACACGATTAGAACTGATGACTGGGAGAGTGGAGAATCTTGAATGGAAAAGCTATTTTTGTAAAAGGAAACAGTGTTTCAGAGTTTGTAACTCTATTCATGATTCTCCTAGCAGGTCCTGCCTAGCATTTTTTCTTCAACACCTGCCTATTGAGTCCAGGCCAAAGAAGAACAGGTAATTGGCTGAACTTGTGAGAAGGTTTCAGAAACTAAGAATAGTTTAAATTTTTTTTAAAAAGGGAGAATATACCATGAGAATCAATGAAACTTGATAAAAATCAGTCAAACTAATATTTTATATTATACAACATTAAAATCTAGTATTTCTGCATGCCCACTTAGTAAAATAATGCAAATAAAAATGTTCAGACTGAGTAATGTAAAAAGAGAAATCTGTTTATCCTTTACATTTTTAGAATACTACCTTTGAAATGAAATTCTTCAGATATTTTCATAACAAACAAAATTTAACAGGATTTTAAAGAATTTTAAATCTCATATGACAGCTTCTTCCTAAGAAATATTCAGCCCAACTCTCTTAGAAAACAGTTTTCCTTCAAAAAATTAAGCAGAATCACTAGATAATGTGATCAATAATTATTACAGGATTATAGATTTAGGGGTATATGGAACATTTAGGTAACACTGCATGCTGCTTGACTTTTATTTTTAACAGGATGTATGGATGTTTTATCTTTTATCTTTAGATAGCAATTTTTTTTGTATTTGACCCAAATTTTATTACCTCTTGGTATTAACTTTATTTGCCTTGTAGAGCTGTTACATTTGTTATTATAGCTCTGTTTTCTAAACTTCACATCACTTTATAAAAATCTTCCCATGTTTCTCTAAATTCCTCATGTTTATATTATTTATCCCATAGATGACCATGATTGTAAAAGTGTGAAGTGATCCAGATAATATAATTTCTGCTAATGGTGAGGGTGAGACTGGTAGATCCCTTGAGGTCAGAGTGCTAAACCACAGTGGACTAAGACTATTTGTTATCTGCACTGTTTGATCTTAAAATGCTGAACACCCGGAAGCAGGGGGAGGCACTAGGATGCCTAAGGAGGGATGAAGTGGTTCCATCAGAAATGGAACATGTTGTAACTCCCTTGCTAATCAGAGGTGAGATTGGGCTCATGAGTGGCCCTTGAACCTCCAGCATGGGGGAGATAGGGAGGCTTAGTATTAAAAATAAAGTGATTATTATGTGTTTTGTTTAATTTTGTAGTTATTTCTAGAGAAATTGAAGCTGTGACTTGAGCCCTCTTCTCTTTTGGTAAAGCATACCATGATGTGAGAGAATATCAAAGTTTATAGTTTCCTTTGATAAAACCCACAATTTAACTAGATGTCCCTATTCCTTCTATTTCCTTTATTTCCAAATCCAAAACAATCATTCCCCCATGGCTTGCTCTAACGGCATAGTATCCATCTGTTTTCTCTTTGTGTTGACACCAGAGAGATATTTGCCGACAGTGTTCATTAGTGGAAATGATGTCCCTAAAACTCCATACATGCACTAAAAATGAACTTCCTTGAGGTTTATGGAAATTTGCCTTTGATTGATTGTAGGTTACAAATGTATTGAAAATAATTTTATTTTTTGAGGTAAAAGCCCTGATCTTTTCATATTTTGACTTCACATTCTGATTCATAAATGAGTTTTGAATTTCAGAAATGTCTTTATCCTCTGCTCCTGAAATAAATGCAGAACTGCATGTACTCTGACATACCATGGTGCAGAGATGCAGGTTTCTGCCCCCCCCCCCCAATCTAATTAAAGCTGTAATTTCTTCCTATAGGTATGTTGCTTCTTTTCCTTTAAAAAAACATGAACTGAAAAATTAAAAGATGGAAACATAATGAAGACCTGTTGTTTAAGAAAATAAACAATAGATGAACCAATAGATGTTATTTCTTATCAGTAGTCCTTTAAACATTCACTGCTATTCTGTACCCAGTATTTTATAGTGGGGGGTGTGTGTGTGTGTGTGTGTGTGTGTGTGTGTGTGTGTGTGTGTGTGTGAGTTATGGTAAAGGTTTTGTTTGGAGTTTGGGGTTTGGTTTGGTTTTTTTTGGCCTATTATGACAGTCACTTTCTGCATTTAATTCCCATGTCCAGAGCTAGATGGAGCTATAAGATCTTTTGTAAATGTTTACAACACAATGACTTCTCTTCAAATCCATTTTGCCACCTAAACCAATCGCCATTCAAAAAATCCTTCCTTCCCCTTTTTCCTGCTAGAGGATGTGGAAGAGGTGAACTCTTGGTTTTCTTTTCCTGTGTTACCTTCAAATGGCCATTTGATTGCTCATTTTGCCAAGTTTCAAGTAGAATTGAGTAGCTCTACAAAATGTAAAGTTCATTCTTACTAACCTCATAGATATCCACTGAAAGTATATTAACTCTACGTTACGTTTTGACATTTTAATTATTATTTATATACCTGGTGCTCTGAGAAGTCTAGTTATTCTGGAAGCTGAGAAAAAGAGTGAATGTATGGTGTCTGCAGCAGGGCAGTTGGGGTTGGTGGTAGAACAGTGGAACTACAAACAATTTTGAAGAAACATGTAGCTAGTTTTATCAAAAAGCAGAGGAAGAAAAAAAAAACTGACTTAGTTATTCTCCCAGGGTGTAGAAAGTGATAAGTAATGAATTTTATCAATGCCGTTTGCAACTTCTGGGAAAAAAGTGACATTACCTTTGCTTCCAATCTTAATGAGATGCCTGGCAGATTATCTGTTACTGAGTCATTTCAGTCATGTCCAAACTCTTCATGACCCCATTTGGGGCTTTCTTGGCAGACTCTGGAGTGGTTCACATCCAACTTTTTTACAGATGAGGAAACTAAAGTAAGAAAGGATCAAGTGGCTTACTCAGGATTGCACGCTAGTAAGTATCTGTGGCCCTGTTTGAATTCAGGTCCTCCTGATTCCAGGGCCAGTGCTCTAACTACTGTACCACCTAGCTGCCCCTGGAACAGAGTAAGCCCTTAATAAATGTTTATTAACTGACTGCTGGTTACTACAGTACTAAGAAATGTGAACATGATGAACTGTTTTCTTAATGCTTAATTCTTAATGCTTATCTATTGCAATAAAAGACATTAGGGATCACTTTAATATTTTGAGAAAATAACTAATTAATTCTCATGTGAAATTCTCTTTTTAGATTAATTTTATCTTTTTTATTATTCATATGTTTGTGCATCTACATAGATTATTTCCATATTCCTAAAATGACAAAATTATTATATACATCCAGTATATTATTTGAACATTATACACCCTTTTTTCTCTTGCTTTATTAAGTTGTGTGCTGTTCTTAACTAAGTCTCTTGGGTTTTATACTTTTTTTAATTTGAGATTTCTTCTGTAACCTATATCCTGTTTTTATCTCTAGAGCATAAAGAAAAAAAATGTCTTCATCTTTTTTTACCAGTGTACAAAAATAATATGTAATTGAAGAACAAATTAGCCTTATGTATTTTGTGATGGTGAAAATTGTTGGTGTGGATTTAATAAATTGTTGGAAAATTATGCTCATTCGGATTACTTTTCAACCAGGAGAAGAAAGATGCCCCAAATGCCTTACTCATTAGAAGGTTTTTTGTTCAAAAACTTTAGTTACGTAGAACATAATTGAGAACCCAAGAGTAAAGGTTTCTGGATAGCCTAGATTGAGTATTGCATAATAAAACTTGCTCATCTTTAGGTACTCACTTAGAGCCTGTTTCCTTTATAAAGAAAATACAATTCTAACATGTTTGATTATCTGGTTTCTGAACTCATAGCCGAATAGAAACATCAAATTAGAATGTGGCAAGGAGAGAGGCCAGTGACAAATAGACAAGAAAGAAAGGAGGGGAGTATAAAATGCTGACACAAGAAATCAGAAAGTGTAGAAAACTGAGGGTCTTAATTATAAGAGTTAAAAAGCCCTACATAGTAAATTAACCCCTGTGCTCAACTCAGTACAATAGTTGATATTCATAATTATGATCTTGAACCATTGAGATAAACATTAGCAATGTTCAGAATAATGTCATTAAGAGAAGAAGATAATATTTTTAGAAAGATATCTATTCAGATGGCCATCTATTTCTTGTTTATTCACGTGTGGAAAACCTTTCTAGACAAAAGAGATACTACCATAATATCATCACTCTTCTTCATTCCTTTAAATGAGTCTCCAAAACAGTGGTATGCTTTCCAGTTCACTTTGTGTTTATGATACCTTTGTTCATAGCAAATAACATTTTGTAATGATATTTCTTTCCGATAAAATTGTGGTAAGTTATTTTGCAGGTCTTACAGATGGCTGAACTGCTCAGAAGGGTAATATCTTCAACTTTCAAGTTTCTTGATGGGTCCTCAGCTTTCATTTTTCCAATTTAGTTTCAGAGTTGTTTGTTGAAATCTTTAAGAGATATCTACCAGCTGTTGGCTGACACAGCCTGAGTAGGCAGAGTTGTGTGGGACAGATTATTAAAAATTTTCGTCTTGTTTTGTTTTTTAAACACGTGACTTTTCTTTTTGTTCCATGACCAAATTTATTTTTGTTCTAAAACCAACCACACTATTTACTACTGGAAATGGAATATCATGTCTAATTGTATGTAATCATTACAAATTTCACTTAAATAATTCTTAAAGCCAAGCATATGAATTGTTCTACTAAAAACAAAAATGCTTACATCTCTAAGTTGTGCAGTAGATAGAGCATTGGAACTGGAGTCAAGAAGGCCTGAGTTCAAATATAAGTCTGAGAAATCTACTAGCTAAGTGGCCCTTGGGAATTCACTTAACCTCTGCCTACCTCAGCTTTCTCATCTGTGAAAAGGGTATGTACCTATCTCTCAAAGTTAGAGGCAGCTAGGTGGTGCAGTGAATAGAATCTTAAACTTGAAGTTAGGAAGATTCATCTTCCTGCGTTCAAATCTGGCCTCACTTACTAGCTCTGTGATCCTGGACAAGTCACTTCACCTTGTTTTGCTGCCATCTCGTCATCTGTAAAATGAACTGGAGAAGGAAATGGCAAATCATTCCAATATCTTTGTCAAGAAAACCCCAAATGGGATCATGAAGAGTTGGCCGTGACTAAAACAATTGAACAACAAAATTTATGCTTCTAGGGGTGGCTAGGTGGCACAGTGAATAGGGCACCAGCTCTGGAGTCAGCAGGATCTGAGGTTAAATCTGACCTCAGACACTTGACACACTAGCTGTGTGACCTTGGGCAAGTCAAATGACCCCAGTTACCTTGCCTTCCCTCCTCCCATAAAACAAAAAAAAAAACCCTTAAACTTGTAGTGAGGATAAAATGAGATAATATTTGTAAAGGGTTTTGCAAACCATAAAGCTAGTTATCAGTAGCAATTATATCCCTTATTGTATTGAATAATTTTAAAACTTTGATTTTGAAGGAAATCAACTTTTATTACCGCCTTTATTATTAAATTTTAACATCTTTGAAGGAATATGTGAAGTTGCTATTTAGTATAAAATCCATGCAAATTTCACAATTATTTGTCAGTAAAAAGTGGTTCCATACTTGATATAATATTTTTCTTGAAGATTTATATGAATGGATACAATATTAAATTAGCAGAACCAGGAAAATGATGAACACAGTTACTAGAAAAATGTAAGTGGAAACAGCAATGGAAAAAAAAGAACCCCCAAACAAATGAAATATTCTAGACTGAAAACTATGAAATTATAAAGACGAAAATTGACCCCAAAGGCACCTCCCACAACTTCTTTGCAGAATTAGGGGACCAATAATGTGGAACGTTTTTTCATATGTTCTTTATTTTTGCCGAACTTTTAAAAAATTATTCCTCTCTTTTCTTTATCAAAAGGAATAACAGTCTGTGAGGAGGTGGGGGTGATGCGTACCCTGGGAAATGGAAGTGATGTAAAAACAAAAAGATGTCAATAAAAATGTATTTTAAAATATTTCCCTCAAACCTCTGAAATGTAATATAAAACTTGTGTCCTATCCAGATCACTGATATTTTATGTCCTCATATCACTACCAATTCCAGAATATTTCCCAGGGTCTGAAGTATTCATTTTATGGCACTTATTGTGCTGAATCCTTCTAGTGATAAGACAGGAAATTACTAATTTTTTGGAAATAAATGCATATGACTTTTTAAGTCACAAGGGTCCATTTGGAAAATTGCATCTTTCAGTAAACTAAATATTCCCTTAGAATACACAAAGAGATTATTTTTTAAAGTACCTGGCCTATACTCTGGAATAGTTTATTTACCCTATGGGATCTTATCATAAGCTTTGATTTGTTTTGTATAGCATATTAGGATACTAAATTGAATTGAACTATGGTCTTGATATTCCTGAAACACTTTTCTATATGGTATTTATGTTTTTTTATTAAAAAGACACTCAGAAAAAATGATCATTACATTTCAGAAATTAAATGTTCTCCATAGGCTTTCCTGATATATTTGTTGTATTTTACTTCTTTCTTATGTAACACGGAACTTGGAGTAGCTAAGTGGCTCACTGGATAGAGTGCCAGGCCTGAGTCAGGAGGACTCATCTTCCTGAGTTCACATATGGCTTCAGACACTTAAAACTGTATAAACCCTGGGCAAGTCACTTAACCCCATTTGCCTCAATTTCCTCATCTGTAAAATGAGCTTGAGAAAGAAATGCGAAACCAGTCCACTACCTTTGCCAAGAAAACCCCAAATGGGGTCACAAAAAGTTGGACATGACTGAAACAATTAAATAACAAAGGGAACTAGTCATCCTTTGGCTAGTCTTCTTTTACATTTTCTGATATTTACCAAATATCAAGAAAGAAGAAATATTCCATGTAGAAGACATCCCAACACCATACATTCAAGGCTCCATGTTAGCCTGGAAGGGAGAAAGTTGGCCACTGGTACTGCTTATCTCCCTACTAGAGGCTTATACAATTTCTTTTCTTGATCACCTCCAGGAAAGAGGGTAATCAAGTTCTTCCATTCCAACTTTTTATAGCACTCTTAGGTGTAGTTGAGAAACTAATTACAAGGCATCTATTAAACATGTAGTAAGTAGACAAGAAATAGTAATAAAATACCTGCTTTTTCTCTGAACTGGGGGCAGGGCCTTTTGATTACTCATCATGATGTTCTTCCAGAAGCAAGCTCATCAATTGCCACATGTGGCAAGCAAAGACCTTTGTGGAGACTGAGAGCATGGCTGTCTTCCGTGTTGGCCACTTAGCATTATACTTAAAGCAGAATTTGACAAGATGGTTGGCTCTATGTAGGACTACATGTGTGACTCGAGGCATTAAAGAAATTTTAAATGCTTTGTTTTACAAGACTTCTGATAACATTTCTGTCTTTTAAGGTCCTATGATTCTATAAGGACATTTTGGTGTTTTGTTGGAAATTTTTGAACAAATAGAATTATTGAATGGAACAACAGCATATTTGGAGTCTTTGGGACCTGGGTTCAAATTACTGTGATACTAAAAAAATGAGGATACTGTCTTTTCAAAAAAATGTTTTCCTGTGTGTGGAAAAAAATAATTTGTGATACAATTGAGACTACCAGAACTTTCATGATCTGTTGCTGGTTTTAAAGAAAATTCATTGCTTTGGGGGGAAGAGTTTGGTTTCTCTTGTATTCATGAGAAAAGTCGTGGTATGTAACAGTTGGCCAAGGGTGATTGAGATGGACCTTTGAAAAAACTTGCTCAGGTCTAAATACCTGAGAATGTTCCTGCTTGCTTAAGGGAAGCTGTCATTCAATTAAAAAACACTTATTAAAGCCTTACTTATGTAGTAGGCAACATGCTAAGTGCTGGGGACAAAAAGAAATTCAAACACGTAGGCCCCATCCTCAAGAAATTAATATTTTAATGAGGGAAACAGTTTGTAAATAACTATTTGCATATAAGATATTTAGTAGATAGGTTCAGTCTTTTTTTTTTTTTCAGTCATGTCTGACTCTTTGTGAGCCCTTTAGAGGTTTTCCTGCCAAAGATACTGCTGTTTCCTTCTCCAGGTTGTTTTACAGGTGAGTAACTGAGGCAAACAGGTTTAAGTGATTTGGCCAGAGTCACACTGCTAGTAAGTGTCTAAGGATGGATCTGAACTCTGGTCTTCCTGACTCCAGTACTAGCAGTATATCCACTGCACTAGTTAGCTGCCCCAGTGGAGATAAGCATTTTGGGTAAAGGCTTCCTGCCAAAGATGGAATATGAGATGAATCTTGAAGAAAGCCTGGAAAGCTGAGTTGTAGAGGTAGAGAAAGGAAACTTTTCAGCCCTGGGGAGGAACTAGTGAAGAGGAACATGGATCGAGGAATGATGTGTGTATTTGATGAACAGAAATTAGTCCATTGTTTCTGGATAGAGGAATGAAATATTAAGAAGGTTGGAAAGGTAGAAAGGGCAAGGTTGTGGAGGGCTTTGAAAGCCATAGAGAATATTTTGTATTTGATTCTGCAGATAATTAGTTGATGGGTTGGATGGAGCATTAGGCCTGGAATCAGGAAGAATGCAGTCTCAGGCACTTGTTAGCTCTGTGACCGTGGGCAAGTCACTTAACCTCTGCTTGCCTCAGTTTTCTCACCTAAAATGATGATAATAATAGCATCTGCTTCCCAGGGTTCTCATGAGGATCTAATAAGTTAGCACATTTAAATGCTTTGCAAACTTTTAAATAACATATAAATTCTAGTTACTATTTATACCATTATTATTATTCTTTACAAAGATCTCCATGACATCTGAATATAGGATTTGCATTCTCTCAATAGAGAGAACGGAATGGACCAGAGAGCTGTGAAGGTGAAAAACCAGAGTTGGAAATAGATTAGTTATGTGAGGTTTGTCCAGGTGACTAGTTGAGGATGACATGGAAGATGTGAATGATGGTGACTAGAAGGCTGGTGGTGGCCTCCTCAGGGATAGGGAAGCTGGGAAGAGGTAGAGTTCTGTTTCAGACACATGTAGGTAGGTTCAGCAAACTTCACTAAGTAAGTAGGTCAGTGTTGCTCTGTTATGAAGTACATAGAGGGGAGTAAAGTCTAAGAAGATTGGAAAGATGGGGGGGCATCAGGTTGTGGAGGGCTTTAAATCCCAAATGGAACATTTTATATTTGATGCTAGAAATTATAGGAAACCATTGGAATTTATTGTGTGGGGGAGTGACATGTTCAGACTAGCACTTGAGGAAAATTTCTGAGAGGGCGATTTTTCTATTGCTTCTAGCAAATTGCTTAGGGTATCCTCGGATGATATATTGAGTTGAAAGGCTTTTAGATTTTATCCAGTGCAACCTTCTCATTTTATGCATGAGAAAATATATGCTTGGAAAAATTTAGTGACTTGCACAAGATCACACTATGTTAATATTCAAATAGTTGATGACTAGTTGTATTAGAATTGAAATGGACTATTTCAATTAAGAAAAAGTGAAGAGGAAAAAAGGATTACGATTATTGCTAAATGGTAAGTTGGAATCTCTAGGAAAAAAAGGACGTGATTTTAAAATGTACTTTGGTAACTGACAAATTTTAGTGCATATGTGCCCATTGGCAGCAGTAGCATTCACATTTGTCCTATTTTTATGGTGGGGTTGTGTGTCAAGGAACCTCTTGAGGAAGAAAGATGCAAGGAGGTCAGGGATAGGATGGGGTGGTGCCTCTGTGTAGAAAAGGGTTTTATAAAAGGTCCAGTTTGCCCTCAGAGCTTTTGAGTTGGATTATGAGCTGGCCACTGTGGTCATCAATAAATCTTAAAGTCACATGTAATGATAAAGCATCTTCTATGCATGTTTGAAAGTTCCAGTCTTTTTTTTTCTTTTTTTCTTTTTGACCCAGGCCCTCTGTTAGAGGATGACCACACAGAACTTGAACATGGCTGGAAGGAAAACTCTAAAGGGTGGGGCTAAAAGGGTAGAATTAGATACTATTTGAATGGACTGGAACCCTTTTGGTAAACCCTTGTTATTCATTGTACATTTTTTACTTACTGTCAGAAAGAACAATGAAATGACCAAAAAAAAACTGAATAAGAATCCTCTCTCTCCATACTCCCTACCAGTTCTCCTGACTTCCCAGAGTAATGTCCAGTGTTTCTCCATCCCTTATGTGAAGGAAAAATCATCCACCATCATCTTTGGTCTTCTCTCCTTTGTCTAATCTTTAGCCTTCTGGGAGATCCCAAATTGAGAGAGGAAGAGCCCATGGAAGCACAGCTATTTGGTATAGATACTGTTGAGGAGAGATACGGAAATACTTTGTCTAGGTCAAAAAAGTTAGTAAAATGACAGAAAATTGGATGATGATCATTGTACTTTTATATGAATTAGAGATCAGTTTAAAATTTTTATTTGATTAGCCTTAGAATTTCTGCCTCTTGGTTGCAATATGGGTGGCAGACCGTATAACCAAAATCTTTTCTTTTCATTGAGTTTTAGGAAAATACATTTTTAGATGAAGGAAGACAAGGAAAACTTTATTTTTTTTTAATTTTAATTTATTTTCTTGGTTACATCATTCATTTCCACAAGGTTTTGAGTTACAGATTTTCTCCCCTTTTTTCCCCTACCCCCCAGCCAAGAACATTGATCCCACTGTAAGGCCCCTCCTTATTTATTCTATTCCCTTTTATGCCCTCCTCCAACACCCCTCTAGCTTTCTAGCAGGGCAGGGAGGGGCTCCCTGCCCCCGTCCCCGAATGTATTATTTCCCAGTTGCCTTTGATTGCATAGCTTTAAATATTAGACTCTTGCAATTCCTCCCCTGTCACCCATTCCCACTGGGAGGAGCAGCAATTCAATACAGGCTGTACCTGTGTAATTACACAGGACATCTCCATGGTGGG
>JAQQSW010003442.1:5000-14692 GCA_028646575.1 Pseudocheirus occidentalis | reverse complement strand
ATTATTCAACAATACAGTTAGATGCGGTTCAAACAAATTCAGAGTAGGTGAAAAGAGTGGAGAAAGATCAATGCTGCTGTAGTGATTAGGGATGGGGTTTTCCTGGAGAAGCAAGGATGAACTGGGCTTTGAAGACCAGGATTTGGCAAAGGATAAGTAAAAAGGGAAAGACATTCATTTATGCAAAGTATTGTGTTGCTAAAATTTCTAACCTTTGGTCTTAATGAGTTTTTCCTTATGATTTGTCTCCCTAAGTGCATTTTCAAAAGCTGAAACTGAGGAGTGGGAGGGGTAGAACTGTGGTCTGAGGGAACGAAGATGTTTGTTTCTGCACTGGGTTTCTTTGTCTTTTTCCTTAACATGATTGGATGTTGTCTTTGTCTTTGTAGCATTTTTTTCCTTGAGAAATTCAAAGTTTGCTGTAAATAAAATCTGAAGAAACTTGTAGGTTGTTGTTATCTCCATTTTACAAATATGAAGATGAGGTTCTGAAAGTTTTCTCCAAATACTGGGATTTCAAAAAACCTTTGCAGAAAACAGAAAATGTCCCTTAGGAAAGGCAAACCTTAGTGGAGAACCCAGCAATGAGGCCTCATTTTTGCTTTTGTATGCCCAGTGTTTAACACGATGTCTGGCACAGAATAGGCAATTAATAAATAAATGCCTTTTAATTTACATATGTGTGTATATGCATATATACACACACACACATACGGTATATATATCATGTGTATATTTTGTGTGTATACACACATTCATATGTATGCTATCTATATCTGTATCTGTATCTATTTCTATATCTATCTATACCCACAACACTGCTCCTGTTACCTGAGTGGTGCATGGGAAACCTCTGGAAGTGCAAATGCAAAATTTTGGAAGCTTATTACATGCAATGTTAGTTACCAGAGAGAGAAGCACCAACATATGGGTTTTCAAAGCCAGGGGGCTCAACGGCTGCCCAGAGTCTCATCTGGCCAAATCACACAACTCTTCGCAGAGTGAGTCTAATTGCAAAGTGACAGAAGAAATGCACCTTCCTGAAAAAGAAGCTTCTCTTATTGGGCTCCAAGTGAGGCCCATTAAGAAGCAACGAAGATCTTCCCTGCCCTTTAGTATGCCAAATGTAGTCACATGGAACCTATGGTAGGAGGGGTTTGCTGAAGGATGGAGCAGGAAATGAGCAGAGCAGTTAGGACAGAGGGAGAGAGGATGCAGGCAAGCAGATAGGTAGGATTGTGAGTGTTTATGGGAAGGCCCAAGCAGGAGGAAGGCTTCAGGATGGTGTTGCTTTCCTACGGTGATAATGTGTATTAACTTCTTTGTTGCTATGATGAATTCAGTTTTCTGGTGTTGGGATTCAACTTTCTGGTGTCCAAATAAATGTTTTGTTTCTGTTTTCTATATGAAGAGTCTGTTATATTTTGCAATTTAGAACTATGCTGGCATATTCATAGTCACTGTTGGTGCTGTAAATATTGCCTTGGTGATACAGTATTGTATTGAATCCTTGACAAATAATATCTCACTTGAACCTAACAATAACCTTGGGGGATAAATGTTATTATTATCACCATTTTACAGATGACAAAATTAAGTCAAACAGAAGTTAAGTGACTTGCCCAGGGTCACACAGCTAATGTATAAGACTGTAGGTCCAGCTCTACATATACTGCGTCCCCTAGCTACCTACCCTGCTAGGTGTAAAGATAACGAATTTAGGAGCAGCTAGGTGGCACAATGAGTAGAGCACCAGCCCTGGAGTCAGGAGGGCCTGAGTTCAAATCTGGCCTCAAACACTTAGAACGCACTAGCCGTGTGACCTTGGGCAAGTCACTTAACCCAAATTGCCCTACCTACCCTCCCAAAAAACAACAACAACAACAAAAGATCATGAATTTAGTTATGGAATTTTTGGGTTTAAGATGTCTGTGAGAGATTTGGTTCAAGATATCCACTAGGTAGCTGGAAATGAGAGTCAGGAGGACAGGAGAGAGGTTAGGGCTAGATAAGTAGATCAGAGCTCATCAGTATAGAGATAAATAATGATTAATCCAGGGCAATGTAAGTTTCAAGTGAAATAATATAGAAAGAGCAGAGAACAGGGCCCGGAATGCAGAGTTAAGCAAAGAGTGAGTGGAAAGAAAGGAGCTATCAGGGATAAATGCAGGGTTTTTTGAGGATAGGAAAATGTAGGCATGTTTGTAGGTAGTAGGGAAGCAGCCGTCAGACAGGGAGAGATGAAAAATAAGAGACAGTTGGATGGTAATGGGGGCAACCTGCTGGAGGGGACAGTAATGAGATCACTTGTGCACATAGAGCGGTTTGCCTTGGCAAGGAGGAGGTCATCTCACTACGTGAGACATAAATGAAGGGGTAGTGACAGAAGAGGCAGCTCTGGCCCCTCAGTTCTGTTTTATTTTATTGTGTGTTTTTAAAGAGAAATTTGAGGCAAAGATGTCAGTTTAGAAAGGGAAGGGTAGCAATGGGAAGATTTAGAAAGGATGAAAATGTTTGGGAAAAATTTTGTCGATGAGGGGCAGCTAAGTGGGGCAGTGAATAGAGCACCGACCCTGGAGTCAGGAGGACTTGAGTTCAGATCTGACCTAAGACACTTGATGTGTGCCGGCTGTGTGATTTGGGGCAAGTCACTCAATCCTCATTGCCTCACAGAAAGAAAAAAGAAAAAAGAAAAATCCTGTGGTGGGTGGGATAGTGAATTAATTAGGGGCAGTGTAACAGGATTGCTTTGCTTCAGTGAGGGCTTGGTTGAGATCATGCAGCAAAAGTCTGTGGTGGACCCAGTTGGCACACTACTGATTTTCACCTTTTTTATTCAGCAATACTTGAGTAGGAATAAAGACAGTTGGATGGTGGGAGTAATTTAGGGCTGAGACTTGGCAGGCAACGTTGGTGACCAGATAAAGTGGCAAGCTACTTGAGAGAGTAAGACAGTTGTAGAATTGTACTAGTTCACCAAGGGGTCCAGATGAGGAAGGCAGAAAAATGTAGCCAGTGCTACTGTAATGGACCCATAAAGAACTGAAAGGTAAAGGGATTGGAGCTCATACTGAGGACAAAAAAATAGAGTTTGGCATTGCAAAGCAGTGGGAGACATCAAATGACAACACACTGTAATCAGATGAGGGAATTTCGGAGATTGTGGACATGGACATAGACCAAGGCTACAATCACCTTTGTATGTAGGGTAGAGGAACAAAAACAACGGCCACGAGCATTTATAAGGTTTGGGAAGCACTTTGGATATTTTCATTCATGTGATCATCACAATACCCTTGCAAGGCAAGTGCTATTATCACCCTCATGTTAGAGATGATGTTTGAAGGGCTAAAGTGACTTCCCCAGGGTCACATATCGAGAAGAAAGGATTTGAAACCAATGTGGATGTTAAAATTCTCTAGTGTGACAGCAGGAACTAAGGAGGTGAGAAAGAGGGCAAGCCAGGTACTGACCTCAGAGGGTCGATAGCTGCTAGACAGGGGACAATAGCTGCTAGAATTCTGATTGGGTGGTAGATATGGATTGGGTGAATCTCAGAGGAGGAAGGGTTACTGAGTGATGGTGGTAGAAGAAGAAATTGGAAGTGATTCAGGGAATAAGTGAATTGGGGAGTAAGAAATATTCCAACTCTCCCACCTCAAGCAGTTCTAGGGAAATGAGTGAAAACCAACCAGTTCTAGAAAGGGAAACCAGGGGGGCTGTGTCATCAAGAAGGATCTGGGTCTTGGTGAGAGTTAGATGATGGAAGAAATGGAAAAGGAAAAGATTGAAGATAAAAGCAAGTTTGGTACCTGTGGAGCAGGAATTCCAGAGATCATAACACAAGAAGCAGGTAGCTTTGAAGTGGGACATTAGGAGAGGTGGGGAGAACTTTGAAGGTTGAGAACGATATCAGGCGGTGCAGAACAAAGAAAGGGGTTGGAATAATGACAGTCAGGGATTCAGAATCTTTGGGATGGGGACAGTGGGACCTACTGGGAGTTTGTTAATTAAGGAATGAGTTCAAGTGATTCTCTGTTTGGCTTTTAGAACCCTTTGAAATTATCAATGCTCTAGGAAATTGGCCTCAGGATGGAGTCCTCTTAGAAGTGCTGGGCTGCTCAGAAGCTGAGGAGCTAGCATTTCTCTCCTTCCCGGGAAGATAAAAAGAGCCAATAGACAAGAATATTATCTAGGAGAAGTGGGGAGACCAGCACTCTACAGAATGGTGTTTCTCCCCCTACTCTGCATATAGGAAGAGGACAGGAAAGAAGAAAGGATTCTCCCCAAATCAACACTCCCAGTGACAGGCATGAGACTTTACTTTGCAGAATTTTGCAAAGCCAGTATCTTTGTTCTGATGAAGATAATGGCAAACCTGGAAGGAGGCAGATCTGAGTTCAAATCCCAAGTCAGGCACTTGTTAGCTGTTTGATCCTGGACAAGTCACTTAACCTCTCAACTTCAGTTTCCTCTTTTGTCAGATGGGGGTATTAATAGCACCTGTCCTGCATGGCCGTCAGAAGTACATAAGATACATGCACGTGAAGTGTTTTGCAAACATTAAAGCACCATATACAAATTGGCTACTATTGTCTTTGACTTCCCACTTTCTCATGAGAAAGACTTGAGACTTGAGAAGGAATTTAAAGACCACTTAGTCTAACACCTTCTTTTTTTTCACTACTGCATAGACTGATGCTCAGAGAGAGAAAGGGACCTACCCCAAGCCATACAGTGAGTTCATGGACTAGAATCATAAGCTCCCAACTACCACACAAGGGCTCTTTCCCCTTCATCATGCCTTGAAAGTCCAAGTTCCATTTGTTGAAGTGTTACCTTGGGCAGTGTCATTCATTCCCAAACATTCCCAAATCTCCCAAGATACTGGTTTCCTTCTAGGAGACTATATTTGAGATTCAAATAGTCTGAAGCTAGAGGAGCTTCTTGTTCAGGCATGACTCAAGTAGGTGAAGGAAAGAAGGAAGAAAACAAGCAATTCTTAAGCAGCTATTGTATGCCCAGCACTGTGCTCCTCATTTGATCCCCACAACAACTTCGGGAGGTAAACAATATGAGATAACTTCCAAAGTCCATTCCAGTTCTGAGATTCCCGGATTCTGTAATGAAATTATCTGGGAAATAGGCTCAGGCTTAACACTGTGCTGTCTCTTTAGATACTAGCAGTCCTAGAGTCAGAAAAATCCCAGTTCAAGTCCCGAGCCTCAGTGATACCTTGTGATGGCTCTGTGACTACAGAACTTGGTGCCTCCAGGTTCAACTTAGAGTTGGCAGATCTATGCCAGTGGAGGGAGTTTCTGTGCGGAGAGTTTCACACATAGATGAAATCACAGGTCTGAGCCAAAAAGAAAGCAGATACACACGTATGTGCACAAATTCCAAACTGATACCACTGCTTCATCATGTACTGAGACACTGTGAGTAGAGGGAGTGATGGTCTGGCACAGGGTGCTGCTGGGCTTGGAGTCAGAAAGAACTAGATACGAATCCTACCTCTGACACAAGTTGTGTGCCCCTATGCAAGTCACTTCAGATTTCTCAACTTCAGTTTCCTTATCTATAAAAGGAAGGAACTGGACAAGATGACCTCAAAGGTCATGACCTCAAAGTTCTAAACCTATTATTCCATGCTCATCGTATGAAGGGCATGTACATTCAAGCACAAGGGAAGGGGTCAGAAATTTGGATACTAATTCTGCAACATCTTTGCCCTAAATAATCTCCCAGAGCTGATGTCACATGCTATTCAACAGAGGGAAGACTCAAGCTCCAAACTCCATCCTAGGAATGGAAGGATGGCTGTCCAAGGAGGGATGGTCACACCACTGTTTCTCAGTCAGCAATGCAGAGAAAAGCATCTGGATGAAGACATCTGCATGGCCGGGTGAGACGGGGGAGGGGTGTGGAGAAGGGGGAACATATGCATTAACACGATCCATCTGTGTTCTTAACTTCATCAGGAGTCGCGTCCCCATGTGAACAACGTTCTGGCATGTATGGATTTTACAGCCTGAGAGACAAGGTGAAAGAATGTGGTGACAGGCTGGGCTCCAATGTATAAATCTCAAACTGGTTTCATCCTTCTAGGCTTGTTCATTGATTTCAGCTAACAACTGTGGAACCCTTATTATATGTTAGACACCACAGAACAGAAAAATAAACAAAACCTAGTTCCTGCCCTCATTCAATATTCATTCAGTCTATAAACATTTATTAAGCACCTGCTGCAGTTAGGCATTATGCTAAGCCCTTGGGGATGCAAAAACAAAAGTAAGAAAAGTCCTAGACCTCGAAGAGTTGCATTGTGTGGGGACATCACGTATACAGATAAATCCATACAAAATATATCCAAATGGAGCTAAGGTTCTAACAACTGAGGGATTAAGAAAGGTCTCACGTAGGAGATGACACTCATGCTGCACCTTAAACGATGATATAATTGAGAAAGGAGCATGTTCCAGTTATGGAGGCTAAGGTGAGCGTAGGCACGGTGAAGAGAAGCTATTGTGTATCTGGAATAGCAAGTGATCCAACCTGGCTGGAAACTTGAGTATACAAAGGGCAGTAGCAATAACAATGGAACTTACGCAGCACTTTAGAGTGTACGAGTTGCTTTATATAACTTTTCTGGAACATAAAGGGTGCTTAAAAATGTCTGTTAAATTGTTTGGTAGACGATAAGGCATGTAACCATGACAGAAGGCGGTGACTGTTCCATATGAATTATAGGAATAATGAATATGAGAAGAGTTGAGGGGAGGGAGAGGCCGCTTCTGGCTGGGGAGGATCAGAGAAAGCTTCACAGAGGAGGGGTCATCTGAGAGGGTGGGTGAGAGCTCAGCAATATTTAGAGATTAGGCAGGGGTAAGGGAATAGGACATTCTGGGAAGAAAAAATAATATGAACGGTGGTTCCTTGGAAGATTTAATAGCAGACTAGTTTGTCTGGAATGCAGGATTTATAAAAGGGAGTAGCATGAAATAAGACTGGAAAGGTAATTCAGGGCCAGATGTAGCAGGCCTTGAATGCTAGCCAAGGAGTCAGGACTATATACTGTGAGCAATGTGAAGCCATTCAAGGTTTCTGAACAGGAGAGTGATATGGCACTTTAGATCACAGCCACCTTAGTTCCTTCTTTGACCATTAAGGCTGATAATTCAAAATGAGGGATATGACAAATGACCACAAAGATGTTTCCTTAGATACCTAGCTCTTAGTATTTAAGGGAATATGTACACGTGACTTGTTGGTCAGGTGGCTTAGATGTAGGGGTATAAATAATTTGGCTTTGGGATCGCAGTGTGCATTCAGCCTTTTGAATGAGAGTTATTCAGTGAAAATACTGTGCAGACAATCAGATGCCTTGTCCTACAGAGGTCAACGTATTCTAGGGTACAAATGGTCTCTGTTGCAAGAGCTTCTTGCATTCTTTAAAAAATCACATCCCAATGGCACAAAGATGACTCAATAGACACCAATTAAGCACCTACTTTGTTCAATGTATTAAGCATGAATAGGATTAAATATGTCAGGCTCCCTGCCTTCACAGAGCTTACACCATTAGCTCTAATAGAAGTAGATTGTCATTAAATGCATAGGAGAAGTCCAATGAAAAGGACAAATGATTCCGGGAATGAAATATCATTTATAAATTATAAAATGAACCGATGGCTATGATTTCCATTCCTTTGTCTTTGCTATTTCTCAAGAATCACATGACCTTCTTTGAAAGTTTGTCTAACCCTCCCAACCTTCCTGGAACAGAGAGTTTTATTGGTTTTCAGTTCTCATAATAATTGCTGATATTTAGATACAATTTTAAAATGTGAAAAGTGCTGTGTATACTTTGAGTACATGCATTTCTATACACATGTGTGTATAGATGTATATACATGTATAGATGTACACACATGTGTGTCCAGATGTACATACATGTATAGACATACACACATGTGTGTATAGATGCATGTACATGTATAGACGTACACACATGTGTGTATAGATGTATATACATGTATAGATGTACACACATATATGTATAGATGTATATACACGTATAGACGTACACACGTGTGTATAAATGTATATCTTGTTTGATCTATCCCATTATTATTAATCCTATTTTACTGATGGGGAAACTGATAGTAAATGAGATTAAGTCATTTTCCTGGGGTCCCACAGCTCCTAAGTTTCTTTCTGTGGTAGGATTTGAGTCCAGATCTTCACAAAATTGGGAAAGATTTTGGATAAAATTAGGCTTAGACCAGTCCCTTACACCGCTGTCTTCTAAATCATTGGTTCTCAACCTTCCTAATGCCCTGACAGTTCCTCATGTTGCAGTGACCCCCCCAACCATAAAATTACTTTTGTTGCTCCTTCATAACTGTAATTTTGCTACTGCTATGAATCATAATGTAAATATCTGATCTGCAGGATGTATTTTCATTGTTACACATTGAACATAACCCACAGGTTGACAACCTCTGCTTCCTCTTTAAGGTCGTTGGTACACAGGAGGAGAATCACAGCTTAGACTGAAACAACTCACCTTTGACTCAACAGTAATTCCTGATGGGATAACACGCTTAGGCAAATATGCCCAGTCTCCAGGTTTTCCTGATCCAAAGTTATCATGACTGACTACAGTCCAGATTCAAAGTTTTCCAAGCTGAATTCAAGGTTTCCATTAAGAAGGTGTAAAATGCCTACAGAACCAGTACTATTTTTGTCCCCTGACAAACAGCTGTACTAGCTACTACTTTGGAGCCGTGAGGAGTTCTCGAGGAAGCTAGTTGTGCCTCCTGTGGCAGACTGACTGAGCTGGAACGCTGGAAGAAAGCCCTCTCAGTGACTTCTCTTATCCCTGACTATCCTTCATGCTTCTGCACCCAGAGCTGTCACTCAATCTCCACAGTATGTGCCATGCCTTATACATGTGTCTACTATTTATTTGGCTAGCAGGTTTCCTTAAAGAGGATGACATTTACATGCTATAAAAAGTCCATTAACTAAATTTAAGTGTCTCTAGAGATGGTGCCTCTAATCTCTACTACTTGGCATTTGACGTGGAAGGGATTTGAAATGCAAAGGACATTCTTTGCTAGTTCCTTACACTTTGATTGGGGTTAGAAAGAACGGGTTTTTTGGTGATGTAGTCACCATCTGGAAGGGCAGGGCCTGGGTGAATTTCCCTAGACCAGGCACCTGAAGTATGTATCCCTTAAAGCCAATGTGCAAAGCTAGACAATTTGCAAATGGGCCAACTTTTTCTGGGAACTACTTAAGTCTAAAGATAATTTTAAGGGATGGAAAAATAATGAAGGTAATTTAAAAGGAAGGAAAAACAACCAAACACTTACTGAGTTCCAAAAATGGAGGATTCAAAATAACTCAGTTAATAAAATAGTTTTACTATTTTGGAACTTAATGAAAGTAGTTTTTATTTTAAAATGAAGTTCATTGTTTTAAACTATTAATTAAGTATGAGTTTTTAATTGATTCACTTTTTAAAGTCACCATTTAAAAGTTTAATACAAGTTGTTGTTGTTTTTTAACATTAAGTTCTCTGTTTTTTATTCCTGGAATAATCTATGTTCAAGCATGAAAGGAACCATAGAAATGATCTAGTCTAGTCCTGTCCATTTATAGATTCAGAAAGGGAGGTTCACAGT
>JAQQSW010003441.1:0-14692 GCA_028646575.1 Pseudocheirus occidentalis | reverse complement strand
CTGGAGGGGGAAAGTTCTGTCCCAAATTGCTGGGGCCCTCACAGCTCCCGGAGCTCTTAGTGGGGTGCTGCAGCCCCACCTCCCAGCCTTGGCTCACTGAAAGCACACCCCAGGAACACCACTCAAGACCATGATCCAGATCCAGGCCACTCAACGCAAGAGCCCTTGGCCCCGATGGATCGCGTCAGCCCCCCTGCTATCTGCAGGCCGAGGGCTCTGAAGCAGCCCAGTGGGGGCTGCTGTGGCTCTCAGACGTTCCTGCTGCTATAGTCGCCTCCCACTGCTTCCTTGCCCTGGGAGCAGTTTGGCCTAACCCACTCTTCTCCTCCCCAGTTAGCTAAATCCACTGACCTTTCTCTTAGCCTTTTTTCCTTCTGGCCTGATAGATGTGGTAATTGTACCTCCAGTGCAGCCGATCTGCTCTCCTATAGTCACGGTTCCCTGCCTGATGCCTCAGGGCTTGACCCGGCCGGAATTTCAGCCGCGGGTCCCAGACTGCTGGGAAGAGTGCCGCCTGCTGCGCTGCCTGTAGCAACAGATGTTCTTTCTGTCTTTTGGAGAATTTTGGAGCTTGAAAATCTGTTTAGCGTCCCATTTTATGAGTTTTTTAGTGTGTATGTGTGGGAGCTGTGGTGCTTTGCTGCTTCTATGCTGCCATCTTGGCTCCGCCCCCCCAATGTTCTTTCTTTAAATAAAGCATACTATCTTCCTTCTTTGATCCTTCTGTTCCCCAATATTTTTCAAAGGTGTCCTTAGCTTTATTGACTAGCCTTAGCTCATTTTGAGCTTAAATGTTTCTGACACCATAAAGGATCAACATTTTAAATAAAAAATCATCTTCTGTTTCCTGCCTTTGCTTGTATCTTCTGTTAATGGCTTTGTGAAATCTAAGTACCTTGGTGAATTCCCTGTACATCCATATTGGTCTCTTTAGATAGTACCACTCCCTACCTCCCACCCCCTTATCTCTTCATTAAAATTGTTTCTCTGTATTTTCAGAATTTCAATCTCAAGAGCTTTACATTCCTTCTGTGCTGATTTTCCCTATAGAATTTTAGTCTATGGCATCTTACCTATCCCTTTCCTAAACCTTTTGAAATCTATCTTATCAAAATCTTCATGCTACCCCATAGCTTTCCTTTTCTTCTCTAACATAAAATTTTAAGTTGAAATGGTGACTTTCTCCGAAGACTATCACTTCTACTCCAGTAATGAGTTGCTTCTTGTTGGTGAGAATCAAATGCAGAATTTCATGTCTTCTTACTGGTTCCTCCAATTTTTTAAGGATGATGTTATTGTTAAAGCAATTCAAGAAGTTGCTTGAAGTTCTGCTTTAGGCAGAAAAAATAAGTACTCTTCAACATCACTTGTATATTATGCCTTGGTGCCAGGCTTGTGATCTACTTTTGGAACTGCCACTTATTTTCTCCTTCTATCCAAGTGATTTCTAGTTACTCTGATGTATATGTGTATGCGTGTGCGTGTGTGTGTGTGTAACTTTTGTTTCTTCTTTGATTGATTACCACCTAAATGCTTTCTATCATACTTCCCTCCTTTGGCTTCCAGATTTCCTGGCTTGTTTTTATCTTTCTAATATACAATGCTGCTCTACCCTTTTAATTATCCTCTTTTTTTTGGTTAAGGTATGTTCTTTCAGATTCATCATCCAGCTATTGGTTTTTTCTCACCAACCTCAGTGAGACTGAAGAGGTAAGATTTGCTTCTTTTGCCCTGGGATCACTAATTTATCTTGCTTTTATCCATACTTTGTGCATTTATGTATAGACATCTATAACCATGGATTTTATGGCTCATTTTCAATTTTTTTCCCCTAACTTTCTGAATTTTTGTAATATAATTCTTCTTTTTATACTGTAGCTATTCTATATGGTATTTAGCTTGGAGATTACATATGGACAATTTGTTCTTATTCCTTTTTATTTTTTAGCCTAAAGCCATTTGATTGGATTTTCAAGACTCTTGATGAATAAATTCTTGTTTATCTTTGTTAGGTGCCCATCCCTAGCCAGGAGCTTTTCCTTTCTCTATTTTAGTCTGTAAATCTAGAAATTCAAAGCCATTCCCAGGTAATATCTCCTTAACAACCTATGTACTTCTCATGTGTACCATTTTCTTCTGAGTCTTTTAGAGGAATCACTGAAGAAAATAACATCTCTTCCCCTATTGTCTCTAGTGCTTTTCCAAAGATGTCACAATCTTTAGCAATATTTTTTAGGTTCATTTGGGTAGTATTCTTTGAACCTACATAAATCACTAGAAGTGGGTACTAGTTGTCAAGTTTGATATGTCTTAGAGGTTCTCTGTCCCATCTTGTATCCATATCCCAGGAAATCTGCAGACATCTTTTGGATTGTTATCAGGGCAATAAATAGTTACCTTAGTGCCCCTCAGTCTATAATCACCAACTACCACTACTTAGAAACACACCATTATTTCTTAAATTGAAAACAAGTGTTTCCCACTTAGAACATTCATCTCCTTCCTCTTCAAATTGTCACTAAGTGTTAAAGTACGTGTCTTTTTCACTTGAAGTGTCTTGACCAGTTCTTCACAGAATTTTTCTACACTCTCATACTCCACAACAGAAGCTGCTTCAAAAGCTGTAATTATTTTCATGGCAGTTTTTGTTTTTGTTCTTTTTATTTTTTTGGCAAATGTACTGCGATAAGTTGTGACTAAGTATCTCATAACATGATATATCTTGTCTAATGAAATCTAACCCAGTAAGACTTGTCTACTTAAGGAGAACTTTTAAGTCATTTGCTATCATGACTCAGTGGCCACTGGACAAGGATATCACATGTAGAATACCAACAACAAAGTTAAAATATATATATAGAATGCTATATATGTAATTCTGAGAATCCTTTGCCTTCTACTTGCCAGGTTACCACCATCAAAAGCAAAATGTACAAAGGACTTGAGATCATTTAAAATTTCTCTTTCTTTTGTGGGTTGCCGTGAATAAAAATACATCACCAAGTAGCCTGAAAAGAAATAAGCTTCTTGATATTTAGCAAGAAAAGTCAACAAAGTATGTCTGGGACCATAATCAAAGTCTTCCAAATATGAGAGAAAACCTGCCAGCACTTTTGTTCTTGATAAACCAATCAAGAACTCGGGGTCGCCTCCATGCCTTGATGAGGTACTGAAGTTGGACTTCATGGAAGAAAATGGGGTGATAACTAATTTATGAAGTGTTTTACTAATATAAAGCACTTCAGATGTTTCTCATCATTGACCCTTAAAATAGTTCCAACTAACAACTGTGTCACTACTTCCATTTTACAGATAAAAAAAAAGGAGTTAAGTAATTTGTCCAAGGTTACATAGCTTCCAAGTAACAGAGCCAAAAGTAGGACCCAGTTCTTTTAGATCTTGGACCAGGGTTCTTCTCACCCATCACAGTACAATGGATCCATTATTTATAAGAAATGGCTCAGAGAATAGTACACACAACTGGTCCTTTATTGTCCTCTCCTATATTGGTAATTTCCAGCTTAAAGACTCCAGGTGCATGTCATGACAAACTTTTCCTACACAACATATTTTTAATAGATATCATAGATTATGAAAGTCTCTGACTTTTTAAGCCTTTGCATACAGGGAAAAATTATAAACAGGAAAGCATCTGTTATGTTATTTTTATTTTAAAAAGAAGTGAGACTAAAAATGTTCCTATGAAAATTATGTTAAGAAAAAAAACAGCTGAAACCCGAATAGTTGTACTTAATAATTTTATGTAGGTTCAATATTTTTTCTCTAGGTTCTATAAGTTTAAATTTGGAAACAGAAAGTGCAGACTTCTCAGTTCCCACTGGAACTGTTGAGTAATGGAACTAGAAAACCTTAGTGATCATCTATTCAAATTTTCTCCTTCCATAGATGATAAAACTTAGGCCCAGAAGAAGGAGGAGGCTCATTCATAGTCATACAGCTTATTTAATAGCAGAACTGTAATTTAAACCCAGCTTTCTTGACTTTTAGTTCCAGAATCTTCAAATGTCAAGGTTGGATGGGACCTTTGAAGTTATCAAGTTCAACAAATAACTGAATAGGAATTCCCCACAAGCATCTCTTACAAGTAGACATCCCTGCTTTAGGACCTTCAGTGATGTCCATTTCAATACTAAAATATTTCTAATTTTTAGGAAATGTGCATGGCTGGTGCATAGTAGGCACTGAATAAATGTTTGTTGATTATAATAAAGCAAAATCTCCCTTTGTAAATGCTTTACAATTCCTTTTGAGATCTGTACTGGTTATCCTCAATAGCAAATAAGTATTTGTTGAGTAGCTACTGTATGCAAAAGTCTCCACTAGCTGCTAAGGAAGATATCAGCATGAATAAATCTAGTGGCTTTTTCTACCCCGATTTTAGAAATGAGGAAACAGACCCAGAAAAGGGAAATGACTTATCCAAGTTTTCAGAACTAGTAGTAGACTTAGGTCTCCAGACTCATAAAAAGAGAAGCTCATTTTAGATCCACATGAGGAAAATCTTTCTAACAATATGGGTTGGAAAATGAGCAAACAGCAGAAAAAGATGCTGACTATTGAAAGTTACTATGGGGACAAGGAAGAGCAAAAAACAAAGTCAGAAGACAACAAGGTCTTAACTCCCACATCCAAAACCTCAAAGGAAAATATGTATTGGTTGCAGGCCATGGAAGAGCTCAAAATTGATTTTTAAAATCAAGTATAAGAGGTAGAGGAAAAATTGTGAAGAGAAATGGTGATGCAAGAAAATCATGAACAAAAGAGTCAAAAGCTTGGTAAAGGAGGAACAAAAAAAAATACTGAAAAAAAAACTTTAAAAAACATAATAGGCCAAATGGCAAAAGAGGTACAAAAATTCACTGAAAAGAACTCCTTAAGAAGCAGAATAGGTCAAATGGAAAAAGAGGTAAAAAAAAAAAAATCACTGAAGAAAAATGCTCTTTAAAAAGTAGAATTGGCCAAATGGAAAAGAAGACACAAAAGCTCAACAGAAGAGTTAATTTAAGAGTTATTGTGAGACCTGAAAGCAATGATCAAAAACGAAAAAAAAGCCTAGATATCATCTTTCAAGAAATTATCCAGGAAAACTACCATTATATTCTAAATCTGAAAGATAAAATAGAAATTAAAAGAATATGCCACTCACCTCCTGAAAGAGATTCCAAAACAAAAATTCCTAGGAATTGTATAACCAAATTCCATAGTCCCCGGGTCAAAAAAAATATATTATAAGCAGTCAAAATGAAACATAATGGAACCACAGTCAGGATATCACAAGATTTAGCGATTTCTAAACTAAAAGATCAGAGGTCTTGAAATATGATATTCTGAGGGCAAAAGAGTTAGGATTACAACCAAGAATCACCTACCCAGCAAAACTGAGTATAATCTTTCAGGAGACAACAATCAACATTCAATTAAAAGTCCAGAGCTGAATCGAAATTGATTTTTAAATCTAAGACTTAAAGAAGCATAAAAATGTAAATAGGAATGAGAAATCATAAAGGATTCAATAAGGTTAAACAGTTTACATTCCTAAATGGGAAAATGATACTCGTAACTCCTAAAAACTTTCTTATTACTAGGGTAGTTGAAAGGAGTATACATAGACAGAAGGCATAGGTGTGAGTTGAATATGACAGGATGATTATCTAAAATAATAAAATTAATGAGTTAAAAAGAAGAATACATTGGAAGAAAAGGAAAGGGAGAGGTAGAATGGGGTAAATTATCTGACATAAAAGAGGCCCAAGATATTTTTACAGTGGAGGGGAAGATGGGGGGGAGTGGGAGAGAGCAGTGTATTAACCTTACTCTCATCAGATTTGACTGAAAGAAGAAATAACATACAAACCCAGTTGGGTATAGAAATCTATTTTACTATACAGGAAAGTAGGAGGGGAAGGAGACAAGAGAATGCGGAAGGGGCTGATAAAAGGGAGAATGGATCGGACATAAAAGTGAGAAGCAAAACATTCTTGAGAATGGACAGAGTGAAAGAGGAGAGATTAGAATAAATAGGGCAAATAGGCTGGAGGGAAATATCTAATTAGTAATCATTACTGTGAAAAAGAATTTAAAGCAAATTTCTTTGATAAAAACCTCATTTCTCAAATATATACAAAATGGAGTCAAATTTACAGAAATAAGTCATTCCTTAATTGAGAAATGGTCAAAAGATAGGAACAGGCAGTTTTCAGACAAAGTTATCAAAACTATCTAAAGTCATATAAAAATGCTCTAAATCACTATTGATTAGAGAAATGCAAATTAAAACAACTCTGAGCTACCACCACATACCTATCAAATTGGTTAATGAAACAGAAAAGGAAAATGATAAATGTTGGAGGGGATGGGGGAAAATTGAAACATTAATGCACTGTTGGTGAAGTTGTGTACTGATTCAATTATCCTGTAGAGTACTTTGGAGTTATGCCCAAAGGGCAATCAAACTACGCATACCCTTGGACCCAGCAATACCATTACTAGATCTATATCCCAAAAAGATTTTTTAAATGTTCAAAAATATTTATAGTAGTACTTTCAGTGGTGGCAAAGAATTAGAAACTGACGGAATGTCCATCAATTGGGGAATGGCTGAACAAGTTGTTTCATATGATTGTGATAGAATACTATTGTGCTATAAGAAGTGATAAGCAGAATGATCTCATAAAAACCTGGAAAGGCATATATGAACTAATACAAAGTGAAGTGAGCAGAACTAGAACACTGTATACAGTAACAACACTATTGTATGATGATCTACTGTGAATAACTTAGCTATTATCAGCAGTACAATGATCCAACACAGTCCTGAAGGACTTATGTTGAAAAATTCTATCACCAGAGACGTAACTGATAGAGCCTGAATGCAGATCAAAGAATACTTTTTCTTTATTTTTTAAATTTTGGGGGTTTTCTCTCTGTGTTTTCTTTCACAGCATGACTTATATAGAAATGTGTTTTGCCTGACTACACATTATAATCTATGTCAAATTGCTTGCCTTCTTAATGGAGGGGAGATGAGGGAGGGTGAGAGAGAATTTAGAAAAAATTTGAGAAACAGAATGTTAAAATTGTTTTCACATGTGATGGGGGGAATATAATATTAATTAAAAACATTTTGCCTTTTCTTTCAAGGACAATACAATTCATTTTCAACAATAGACATGTGTGTATTAAGAAGGTTCTTTGGTGTACAAGGCCCTTTGCTAGACACTAAAAGAAAAAAAGCCATATCCTCTGTCCTCATTGAGCTCAATTTCTAGTAGGGGTAAAGAAAAATGTGCGCAAATAAATTCTATGAAATTAGAATGCAATACATTCAGGTAAAAAAAAAGTACAGATAAGGTAGCATGAAAAGTTTGGATGAGAAAGAAATCCTTCTAGCTGGGTGTAAAGCCAATCACAAGCAGCTCTCCTGAGGACTGCTGCTGTGAATAACTTTAAGGATCTAATTGCATCACATAGTTAACTCTATTTATTCAGCAATAAATTAAAGCAAAACATTCAAGAAACTAAAGCACAACATCCATGACAAAATGACATAACAACTTATTACTAAGGTGGCCACATAGTCTTAAACATCCACTCCTAGGTCATAGTAAATCACAATCTTCTCAGTCAATACAGAGTGTCCAAGGAAAGTCTTCTTTCATCTTCATTCAAGCAGGCTGCCAATCCTCCTTAAGGGGCAATAGAAAGTACAAACACCATCCATCCCTAAGTCACAATCTCATCCGTCAATACAGAGTACCCAAGTAAAGTCCTCTTTCACTTAACTTGAGACTGATTTCCAAACCCCACACTCATCTTCCACCCTGACTTCTCCCAGTTCTTGCCTGGACTCATATATAGGCAACTCTCCACTCCTGTTTCATACCTCAGTTTACTGCTCCATACCAAGTTCTTCAAAGTTTCTGTTTCTAGAAAGACAAAGCTTAAAAGAGCTATAGTAATATTTACACACATTTCTGGCACTATCATCTCAATTCACTTTTTGTCTAACAAAGTAACACAAATCAACAGACAAGGCTTCCATATGAAAAATCAAACAGTAAAGTCTGAGGACTTCTGTAAGAACAGTAAAGTCCTCTGAAGGTTCAGGGCTTCTGTAAGAACAGTAAAGTCCTTTTTCAGGAATTCTGTCTAAAAACAACAGACAGGGTGCTTCTGTCTGACAGCCCAACAGATAGAGTGCTACAGAGTGCCAAAATCACAAGCATTCTCCATCTCAGTTCTGCTTGGTTCCAGCTCTGCTTGAGCTTTTTTCTGCTCTGTTCCTTCCTGTTCCACCCTTCCTGTTCTGTTCTTTTGGCAAGCTCCTGTCATTGTGGGTTCCATTGATGATTTTAGACGTGTTAAGGGCAGGGAAGGTTTCCAAATTCACTTTGACCTATTAAAGGTAACAAAATCTATACTGCTTCCAACAAAGACTTTTGATACAAAGGTGAATCTCTAAGGCACTTGAATAATTGCAAAAAACAGCAAAGTACTACTTTTCTTGCCATTACTCTGGGGGAATCAATGTAAAGGAGTTGGCCTGGGAGTCAGACCTTGAAGGAAGAGATTGTTGCTAAAGATACTCTAGGCTAGCAATTGTTCTTGGCAGAGAATTTCAGAATGCAGAGCTCTGCAAAGAATAATAGATTTTTGAGCTGGACAGCATCTTAGAGGCAATCAATATGGCCCAAACTTGTAGATGAAGAGACTGAGAGCTAAAGAAATTAAGTAATTTGCTCAGAATTACAACTATAGAAAACTGTTTTGGTCTCAGAATTCAGTGGGTTGTGAATGAAACCACAGAATGACTGAATTATCTCTCTCTTCCAGAAGCAATGGTGGTATGAATTTAATGACTGTTCTTATAACAAGAGGTCTGGAAAATAGGATGGGAAGGGATGGTGTGGATTGGGTTAGGGTAAGAATTCCAAAGCTAAGCAGTTTAGGTTCTCTAGGTCTACATTCTCCACAAATGTAGTAGAAGCCACCATAGCAGCAGTGATGGAGCAGCTGGACAGGAAAATGGTCAGAGCGAAACATAAAATACAAGCTCCTCAGTTTAGCCTTTCAAGCTCTTCACAACCTGCTTCTGACCTAAATTCCCATATTATTTCTCCTCATACATTCTATGCTTCAGCCAAAGTGACCGACCTGTTCAGCATTCCCTGAAGTCAGAATTCCATGTCCTGTTTCCATGCCCATGCAGAGACTGGCTGTCTCCCATTCCTGAAAAGCATGTAGTCCTTGCTTACTTCATGCCTCTAAGAACTGTCACCTTCTTTCAAGGCTCATCTCAGATACTACCTTTCTCAAGGACACCTTTCTTGATCTCCTTGCTGTTAGGACTTTCTCCCTTCTCATATGATCTGGTTTTTACTTACCTACATATTTTAATACAACAGTTGACTGGAAGCTCTTTGAGGGCAGGGATTATTTTCTTCTTATGCCTTTGTATCCCCATTGCCTAATACAGTGTCTTGAACATAGTAAAAAATCTTTTAATTAATGTTTGCTAAATGAATGGATTTTTGTCATTTATCTGTGTCTCCTCATAGCACCTATCAACTTTTTACACACAGGAAGGTTTTTTTAATTTATTTTTGTTTCATTAAATATTTCCCAATTACATGTAAGAAATTTTAACAGTAATTTTTAATTTAAAAAATTTTGAAGTTAATCTCTCCCAGGGCAAGTAGGTGGAACAGTGAGTACAGTACTGACCCTGGAGTCAGGAGGACTTGAATTCAAATCCAGCCTCAGACACTTAACACTTACTAGCCTTGAGACCTTGGGCAAGTCACTTAACCCCAATTGCCCTGCCCTCCTCTCTCCAAAAGAAAAAAAAATTCTCCCTCCATTCCACTCCTCCACCCTCCTTCAGAAGGCAAGCAATTTGCTACCAATTATATGTGTGAAGTCATGTAAAATATATTTCCATATTGGTAATGGTACAAAATAAAATACAAACAAAATAAAGCAATAAAAATAAAGAATTTTTAAAAGTATGCTTTAATCTGCACTCAGAGCTCATTAGTTTTCTCTCTGGAAGTAGATAGCATTTTTTAAATGATGGGTCCTTTAAGTTTGTCTTGATGAGAGTAGCTAAGTCTTTTACAGTTGACATCATAGGAAGGATCTTAAGGAATTTTGAGTTTGGCGAAATTTCAGTCTTATTCTTGTAGTATCTACTTGCTGAAAAACCTTAGATTCTAGATTTCACTGAATGGAATGCAATCTAATGGCCGAAAATAGTGTAAGAGTACAGAAAGAGCTTGGGGGTTCATTTCCTATCTTTGCATGAGGAATTTTCCAAGGGAATGTCCCCTCCTACACCAAGGGAAAAGCATCTTGAAGACTAGACCATTTTGAAAGCAACTAATTAAATTATATTTCATCTAGATATTTTAGTAGCATGTAGCTTCATGCAGTTTTTTTTAAATACATAATTTTCTGTGTTTAAAACCAGAGAGTCAATTCCATTGTTGTCCTTTCACTCATCCCTAACTTAGAGTAGTACAGGCACAGTAATACTTGTATACTCATACACTTACACATAAGATGAAATATCTTGGGAGTTCTCCCTGAATAACTCAGTTTTGTGTTTATATAGGATTTATTATTACAAATTTCTTTCACATTCAGTATCTCATTGATTCTTTCAAGAATGCTATAAATTAGACAGTGCAAGTATTAATGGTGCTATTTTCCAGATAGGAAAAATGAATTTTTGATAAGTTTACAACTTGCCCAAAATTATGTGGCTAGTAAGTCATAGAAATGAGACCCCACTCTGAACTCCCCACTCAGTACTCTGTACCCAATTGCCTCTGATAAAGTTGGGGGGGGTTGATGTATATAAAAATCATTGTTTTCATAGCATTTTAAAGTTTGCAAACCACACTTCCTACATTACCTCATTGGAGTCACACAAAAATTTTATGAGGTAAGCATTAAAAGAGCTATTATTCTCATTTAACAGATGAGGAAGCTGGGGTGCAGAGAGGTTAAACAATTCATCTGAAATTATGCAGCTAGTAAATTTCTGAGGATGGACTTCAATCTCAATGTTTCTGACCCTTGTTCCAATACTATTCACTAGTACATATACACACATACATATACATACGTACATATATACATACATATGTACACTCATACATATGTGTGTGGTATATGTATGTGTTGTGTATGTATGTACTTTTTTTATTTGGACCTACAATTTCCTGAGAGATAATGCTGTGGATTCTCCCTGCACCAATGCAGATCAACAACTGCTCTGTAACTTATTTTAGGGAGTTGCCTGGTACACTGGCCAGTATGTAGCAGAGGCTGGGCATGAACCTATTTTCCTGACTCTAAGGTCAGTCTTCTTATGCAGCACAACATTCTGCCTTCCATATAACATATAATGAGTCACCCTATGAATTCTTACCTTTAATATAACTATAGAGAGAAGTATATAACTACCAAAGACGAGTAGGAAGAGAGAGGGGAAAAACACGTAAATCGGTCCACATAATCACCCCAAATGATACTGCTATGTCTATGTGGGCATGATTTCAGTCCACAGTTTTTAAAAGGTATATGATAAAGCACCAGGCTGAGGCAAAACTCCTGCCTGTCTTTTGTGAAACTGAGGCCATTCTTTCTTTCTCAAGTTATAGCTCTAATCTCACTGAGTGGCAGGAGAAAGAGAATGGATCTAAGGTGCATGTACCAGGATCAAACAGGCTCCCTCTCATGAAGAAATCAGTCATGTCATTAGTGTCCCCAGCACCAGGCAAGGCAAGAACTGGAGAGTGATAAATGAAGGCTAGAAGTGATAAATGGTGGCTGAGCTTTCAAATGCTTCTCAAGTCTAGAGATTCTCTCACAGAAAGTACCCATGTTTTGCATTTCTTACATTCTAATAATTGTCTACTAGATGAAATGCTAATCTTCAGGTAATTTTTCTTCTCCAAACATAAGCCTTGATCAGAATCTCCTTTGCATTCCCATAAGGAAAAAGTACAGGTTTCTTCTGTAAGCCTTTGTATTCCCATGTGTTAAGACAATAATATTTTCAATACATATGGCTCTTTTCTCTTCAGATAACCTTTTTCTGCTTTCTCCCTCTCTCTCACTCAATCTTCATAACAACCATATGAAATAGTAAGGGCTACTATAATCTTCATTTTGCCAGTGGGGAAACTGAGACATTGGATTTGGAGTCAGAAGGCCTGAATTTTTGTTCTTTTTCAATGAGGGTTTGTTTACCTCCCCTCATCTGTAGACAGTCAAAGGTGGATTGGGGTCATGTTAAATTAAAACTCTAAGGCAGCAGTTCTCAACCTGTGGGTCACAACCCTTTTTGTGGTTGAATGACCTTTTCACAGGGGTCACAGGAGTTGCCTACAACCATTGGAAAACACATTTTTCCCATGGTCTTAGGAACCAAGACGACCACTCCTTTATCTGGCTCAAGGAGAGTCCACCAACATGCACATACGCCACATATGAGTATTAAAGCATTGCAGCATTAGGAAGGTTGAGAATCACTGCTCTAAGGGCCACTGAATGAAAAGGAAATAATAAGACATTAAGTTGGAAGGACAAGGATACCACTTCCTGTTCTGCTTTTCTCATGACTAGCGCTTATAGAATGTATAAGGAAAGTAATGTAAAGTTATTCAGCTGGTCAACTGCATTTATCAAGCACTTATCGTGTTCCAGAAACTCTGCTAAAAATGGAGGATATAAAGAAAAACAAAAATCATTCCCTGCTCTCAAGGATCTCATATCTGGTAGAGAATACACACACACGCACACACACACACACACACACACACACACACAAGAAAACTGTGTACAAACAAGATAAAGATATGATAAATTGGGGAAAATCTCAGAAGGAAGATTAAAGAGGACAAAGTAAAATCCAAGTCCAGTTTTTGCAGGTAAAAGGTACGTTATATGAGATATTGGCTGGCTTCTGTATAATTTTTAGAATGCTTCAAATATTCAGTTTTTTTTAAACTAATCCCAAGAATTCAAGGTGAGGTAATACCTGACACAACGGGTTAAGAAAAGAGAAATGAATCCCCAAACCAGGTATCTGTCTACCTCTGAGATCCCCAACCAGTAGTTAGAGATGGACCAAGAGAAGATCTACAGCGTCCATCACCTCCACATCTACCAAGGCGAGGAACGGGGACTGGAGAGGGTCAGCTCAGCAGGAGGGGCTCATCCAGCAGGCCGGCAGGTGGGGAGCCTAGAGCAGCCCGGCCAAAAACCGCACCCGCAGACAGGCCAGGCCCCAGGGGTGGTCAGGAAGAGAGCCTCCCAAAACTCAGCATCAGTCTACTTCAGAGATCTACTGCACCTGAGGGAATCTTCATATCCAGCAAACCAGGATTATATGGTCAGTGAAAGTGAAAGTGAAACTTTGAAACTTAATTAGGGTAGGAAAAGCAGTTTGGCAATCTGCCCCTGGGGCAAGGAAGTAGTAGGGGAGGGGAACTGCTGGAACCTGCGGCAGCCCCAACTAGGCTGCTTGAGAGCCCCTGGCCTGCAGCCCCCCTCTGCTGAATCAATTGATCAGGGCCAAGTGCTCTTGCATTGAGAGGCCTGAATCTAGATTGTGGTCTTGGGTGGTGGTCCTGGGGTGCGCTTTCAGCAAGCCAAAGCTGGGAGGACTTGTAACACCCCCCTAATAGCTCTGCAACCTGGGAAAACCCCAGCAATTTGGAACAGAGCTTACCCCCCTGGAAGCAGAGTTTCACAGAGCTAAAAAAAACCAACCAATTAACTGACTGGCCAACATGAGGAAAAGGAAGCAAAATAAGAACAGCAATAAAACTCTAGAATCCTTTTTTGTGGACAAAAAGGATCAAAACATGGAACGGGGTGAAAGACAACACAGTCAGAACTTCCACACCAAATGCTTCCAAGACACTTAAAGAACGCCTAGAAGCTATACGTCAACTGAAAAAGGACTTTGAAAACCAAATAAGAGAAGTGGAGGAAAAATTGGGAAGAGAAATGAGAACGATGCGAGAAAATGATAAAAAGAGAGTCAACAACCTGACTGAAGAAAACAACACTTTAAAGAATAGATTAACTCAAAGGGCAAAAGAAGCCCAGAAAGACAATGAGGAGAAGAATGCCTTAAAAAGTCGAAGTTCCCAGATGGAAAAAGAATCTCAAAAGCATTCTGAAGAGAATAATTCCTTCAGAATTAGAGTGGAGAAAGTAGAAGCTAATGACTATATGAGAAACCAAGAAACTATTAAACAGTTACAAAGAAATTAAAAAATAGAAATCAGTGTGAAATATCTCCTTGAAAAAACCACTGACCTGGAAAATAGATCCAGGAGAGACAATTTGAAAATTATTGGTCTACCTGAAACACACATGACCAAAAAAAGAACTTGGAAAGCATCCTTCAAGAAATCCTCAAAGAAAATTGCCCTGATGTTTTAGTTAGAGGGCAAATTAGAACTTGAAAGAATTCACCAATCACCTCTTCAAAAAGATCCCTAAAAGAAAACTCCTAGAAATGTTATTGCCAGGTTCCAGAATACGTAATTAAAGGAGAAAATATTACAGGCTGCCAAGAGAAAACCATTTGAATACTGTGGAAGCACTATCAGGATAACCCAGGATCTGGCAGCTTCTACACTGAGGGATC
>JAQQSW010003440.1:0-14692 GCA_028646575.1 Pseudocheirus occidentalis | reverse complement strand
GGAAGGGAAGGGAAGGGAAGGGAAGGGAAGGGAAGGGAAGGGAAGGGAAGGGAAGGGAAAAAATTTATTGATGTTTATTTGTTGATGAAACTGATATTAGGAAATATTTGTTACTTTGCTGAGTTATTGATGGTAAGTCACATTGTCGTATCAAGAAAATTTTCAATATAATTGACAGATTTTTAATGAAAATGACAAAATGGGGAGAATTGTATTGAATTCTGCACTGACAGAAATCAATTGATGTCAGAATAAAATTCAAATTTGCAAGCAATAGTTTAAAATGTGGCTTCTTATACAATTTGGACACATTGCATAGTTCCCAGAAAATTGCTTGCATATAGAAATATCAATGGGGAGCTAAATGCAGTTTTTCAAGTTGTTCGAAGAGTAATTGACTTTGCCTTTTTTAAAAATCCACTAAAAGGAAGCTTCCTTGCAAAAATGTGTGATCATATGCGGCCTGCATATAGGGCAGTCCTATTGTGAAATACATTGGCTTGGCAATTGAGCAAAAGAAAAGTCGCCATTTTTCTTAGTGATGATAAAAAAGATAGAGCAAATTTAATAATTTTAATAACACAAATTTCCTCTTAAAACTTGCATATTTGAAAGACTAAGTATTATAAACAAATCAATGTGAAATATTCAAGCATACCATCTGCTCTAGAGCTACAGGTTACAAACTGACAAAAGCAAGCCCTTCTGAGCTGCAGATGCAGTATTGCTAGGTGATACAATACTTAAATGGTGGAATCAGATTCAGGAAGACATGAGTTCAAATTTTGCATCAGCTACTTCTAACTGTGTGACTGTGGCTGAGTCACTCAACTTTCACTCAGCTTCAGTTTCATCACTGGCAAAATTGGGCTAATAACAGGGCCTACCACACAGGGTTGTTATAACGATCAGATAAAATAGGCAAAGCACTTTGCTAACCCTAAAGTATTTAAATGCTAGCTATTGTTAGTGAATGACCACTTGGGTGTCAGAACATTTACACTTTCGTCTGCGACTGGTTTTCCAATTCATAACCAGGTAGTAAAGAATGGGACTTGTGATTGGTTACCAAGCGTGAAATGGGCTTGTATTCTTTGGCACTAAGCAGCCAAGTCATTTACTCCTTCTTGCCTTGCTGTGATCAAGAGAAGACATGATTTTAGCCTGTGTGTGGGAAGAGAGAGCTGGGGCTCTAATTAAGCCCTAATTAAGCTTCTCTCTCTCCACATAGGCACACATGGCTGTGAATATGGGCCTCTGTTCTTTGCCTCTTTTCCTTTGTTCTTTCTTGCTTTTAAATGAAGGCATATTGGACTGGGCTTTGATCTTGTGGATTTTTAAAGTTCTGCTAAAGGTCTAGGCAATGGAGGCCATTCCGGATGTTATAGGTATGCAAAACTTTGGGAAGAACAAAGCCCCAAGGCACCTGTTTGACTCAGCACAGAAATGTATGAAAAGCAATCTAGAGGGAAGATACAGCAACTCATTCAGCAATATCACATTCAGAAGTGAATGGCGGGGTGGGGAATGCTTCATAGCAATTGCTCTGAGGTTGTACCCACTCTCCCCGTGGACTAATGTCTTAAAGGAGAATGCGGCCCTAGTATTCAAGGAAATGGCATGTACTTCTTTCCATCTTCTCAGTAAATACCCTTTTGTAAAAGCTAATTTAAGTTAATTAGGCAAATAAAATTAGTCCACTACTCCCTGGAAGATATTAATGCCACAAGGGAGGTTCTAACTATTAATGGGGAACAGTTAGGTGGTGCAATGAATATAGCACCAGGCTTGGAGTCAGGAAAATATGAATCCAAATCTGGCATCAAACATTTACTAGATGGGTGACCTTGGGCAAGTCCCTTAACACCTATTTGCCTCAGTTGCTCATCTATAAAATGGGAGCACACTAGAGAAGGAAATGGTAAACCACTCCAGTATCTTTGCCAAGAAAACGCCTTGGACAAAAACCTGTGGAGTCAGGTAGAGCTGGACACCCTGAGTAACACCAGCTGTTACTGGTGATTGACAGTGAGAACTCATGAGAATAAGGACTGGCATCAGAGAATAATACACTATCTTCTAACCGAGAAAGGAGAGCCATTTTTCCCTTTCTAAATTATTAACACCATTTTGGTTTTCTCCTCTCTTAATTCCATTTTCATGTCCTATTTTTCACGAAACCTATTTGGGTATGTATACTCACTTCCCTTTTAGTATTGTGTTGTTTGGAGTTTTTTTAAGGCAAATAGCATGCCTTGCTTATTTTTGTTGCCCTAACAGTGGACCTTGAGCAGAAAAGACATTCCATGAATGTTTGATGAGTAAGGACAAAAATCCTGACCTTCACATTAGGTCAGTTTCAAGACCTGACTAATAACACAAGAGGGAAGTTTTAGCTATGTAAAATTTGAAATGAAAACTGGACACTAACAGGATGCCCACCAATTGAGGAATTGCTACATGAGCTAGGGTATATGGATATGATGGAATGCTATTGTGATATAAGAAATGAAGAAATAAATAATTTTAAGAAGACAAGGAAAGATTTATATGAACTGATGCAGAATGAAGTAAGCAGATCAAGAAGATTGATTTATGCCATAACATCAACATGATAAAAATGAACACTTTTGAGAACTTTTATAAACTGATGAAGAATAAAATGAGTAGCACCAGGAAAATACCTCATACATTAACCACAACACTGTGAAAACAAACTTTTAAAGCTGTGAGAATTATGATCAAAGCAATGACCATTCTTGATCTCAGATGATCAGTGATGAAACATTCTGTATACTATTCATTACAGAAAGGTGACAGGTTTAGGGTGCACACTGAAACATACATATTTTCTATATAGCCATTGATGAGATTTATTTTACTAAGTTGTATATTTTATAAGGAATTTACTTTTTTTTTCAATGGGATGGAGAAGGTAGAAGGGAGGAAAAACAGATTTCTGTTCATTCTAGGGAGAGAGATGTGGAAAAGATGGCAAAGTTAAGGGGACATTCAAGCTAAACTCTCCAAACAACTTTAAAATAACTCACTAACAAAAGGTTGGGCTGAGACATTTTTTTCCAACCCAAAACTTAGGAAGTCTGGGGACAATTAGGTAACACAGTGAATAGAGCACTGGCCCTGGAGCCAAGAGGATCCAAGTTCAAATCCAGCCTCAGACACTTGACACTTAATAGGTGTGTGACCTTGGGCAAGTCACCTAACCCCAATTGTCTTGACTTCCCCCCTCCAAAATAAAAAAGAAAATGTAAAAAAGAAAAACAGCTTAAGAAGTTTGAAGAAGTCTGTGATGATGGAGGATGTTGGAGTAGCCTGGTAGAGCTCAGTGCAATGGTAATGCTTGCTGTGGACCTTGAAGGGAATGAGAACAGTAGCAGTAGAGGCAGACAACAACAGTTTCAGGAGTTCTCAGTCCAGAGACAGAAAGAGGATCTGACAACTAGTCAGAAAGAAATTGCAGAACACCCCTATGCTGGCACTAGGAACGACTGGGCACTGTTTGGCAATTCCATTGCCCATTATCTAGTTATGATTTGCAGGTCAGAAAGGAGTGCTTACGGTAACAAGAGAGCAAAGGTCCTGGTCACAATTCCAGGGCTGAGATCTTAGTTTCGGGTCACAGCTTCAGGGTGAAGAGGAGCACTAGTACTTTTGGTTGCAAGGGAGCAGGACTCCTATCTGGATGACAACCAGAGTGTACACCAGGAGAGCAGTGACCACACCGGGTCATATCGCCTGGAAAGTTCTGAAAACTTATTAACAACCCTCTCCCCACTGGAATTAGCTACGAAAACAGCAGGGTGAAAGAGCCTGAGGCATAGGACTATGGTCACTGCTTTACCCTCCCCACCCAGGTGAACATAGTCCAATTCAGAAGTAGGCTAAAAAATAAAAAAACATAAAAAAAGCAAATAAAAAAAAAGAACTTAACCATAAAGGACTACTAATGTGGAAGGGAAGCTAAAGCCAGAAACTCAGATGAAAACTATCAAAGAAAAAAGCAGATTGGACACAAGCCTGAAAAGAATTCCTAGAAAAGTTAAAGAAAGATATAGAAAAAAAAGAGAGAGAGAATATTTTTAAAATCAAATTAGAATAGTAGAAGAAAAGGGAAAAAGAAATAAAAGCAATGAAATTAAAAATATGAAAAGAAAATCAATGCTTGGTAAAAGAGGCACAAATAATATCAAAGAAAATAATACCTTAAAAATAGAATTAGCCAAATTGTAAATAAAATACAAAATCTTACTGAAGAAAACAACTTCTCAAAAAAGGCAGAATTGAATAAATTATAAAAGAGGTACAAAAATCAATGATGAAAATGTCTCCTTAAAATTAGAATTGGTCAAGTTGAAGCAAAAGTATTCTATATACAACTATATCAGTTTTTCCTCTGCATTCATATAGTCTTTTTTCAGATGCCTTTTATAGTTATTTATGTCTCTATAATAGACAAGATAACGTACTTGCTAAAAGTTATTCTTAAAACAATATTGGTGTTACTATATGCAATATTTTCTTGGTTCTGCTCATTTCACCCTTCAGTATTTCATGCAAGCCTTTGCATGTTGTTTTCTTTTTTTCTGAATTCATTGAGCTCCTAATTTTTTAAAGCACATTAGTATTCCATCACATCCATATGCCACAACATATTCGGCCATTCTCCAATTGATGGGCATCCCTACAATTTCCAGTTCTTTGACACCACAAAGAGAGGCTGCTATAAATATTTTAGAATATATAGGTTCTTTTCATTTTTCCTTAATCATCTTTGGAAATAGACCAAGTAGTTGTATTGCTGGCTCAAAGGGTATAGGTAGTTTAATAACTCTTTGGGCATAATTCCAGATTGCTCTCCAAAATGGTTGAATTATATTACAATTCCACCAATGAATTAATGTCCTGATTTTTCCACATCCTCTCCAACATTTGTCACTTTCCCTTCTATCATTTTAGCCAATCAGACAGGTACAAAATGATATCTCAAGGTTGCTTTAATCTGCATTCCTCTAATCAATAATGATTTAGAGCATTGTTGCATGACTATAAATTGTTTAGATTTCTGTACTGGACAACTGCCTGTTTATATCCTTTGACCATTTGTCAGTCCTAGGATGACTTGTATTCTCACAGATTTGATGAAGTTCTTTATAAATTTTAGATATGAGACCTTTATCTGATAAACTGCCTATAAAGCTTTCCCCCCTACTGTTCTGCTTTCCTTCCAATCTTGGCTATATTTGTATTATTTATACAAAGTCTTTTTAATTTAAAGTAATTGAAATTATCCATTTTATACCTAACTTTTCTCTCTATTTCTTATTAGTTGAAACAATGAATAATTTTGACAAAGTAGCAGGATATAAAGTAAATCCACATAAATCATCAGCATTCTTATGTATCACAAACAATACTCTGCAAGAAGAGATAGTAAAAAAAAAAAAATACCCCATTTAAAATAACTCCAGACAGTATAAAATACATTGCAGTACATTTGCCAAAAGAAACCTAGGAAATATATAAATAAAATTATTGAATAAAAACCTTTTTATACAAATAAAATCAGATTTAAATAATTGGAGAAATATTAGTTGTTAAAGGGGAGGCAGAGCCAATATAATAAAAATGACAATTTTATCAAAACTAATTATACATATGTATATATGTATATATATTCCCACTCAATTACCAGAAAATTATTTTACTGAATTAGAAAAAAATAATACAATTCACTTGGAAAAACAAGAAGTCAAGAATATCAAATGATCTAATGAGGGGAAAGTGTGAAGGAAGGAAGTTGTAGTACCAGATCTAAAGGTACTTTAATCACTAAGTCAGTGATTATCAAACTATCTGGTGCTGACTAAGAAATAGAAAGGCAGATAAGTGGAATAGAGCAGACATACAATTTACAGAAGCAAATAAACATCATAACTTTGTATTTGACAAGTGTAAAGACTTAAGACTTTGGAATAAGAATTCATTATTTGGTAAAAAAAAAAATTGTTTGGAAAATTGGAAAGCAGTATGGCAGAAACTGGACATGGACCAATCTCCCACTCCATTTACCAAGATAAGAGCAAAATGGATACATGAAGTAGATACAGAGAAAGTAGATACAAGAAAACTGGAACATGGAATGTATTACTACTCAGCCTTATGGAATGTGAAATTATGTAATATTTATTATGTTGCCAAAACATGAAAAAAAGAGATGGTTTCAGAGAAAATGGGAAGGACTAATAGGAACTGATGCAGAGTGAAGTGAGCAGAACCATTAGGCCAACTTATGCTACAATATTGTAAGAAATGGAGAGTTTTGAAATATTTGATAACTTTAAATCAATGCAATGACCAACCAGAATTTTAGATGACCCATTATAAAGTATGCCAACCATATTCTGGAAAAGAGGTGATGGACTAAGTGCATTTCAGAAATCTCACACTCAAGATCCAAAATTCAGCATGTCCAAAACAGAACTCATCATCTTTCCCCCAAATCAAGGGCAACACCACCCTCCCAATCCCTCAGGATCACTACCTAGGACTCATCCTGGCTTCCTCACTATCTCTCACCCCCATATCCAATATGTTGCCAACTCCTCTCAATATCACCTTTGCAATATCTTTTAAATATATTCCCTCTTCTCCTCTGATATTGCTACCACTCTAATGCACGACCTTATCTCTTTACACCTTAATTACTGCACTAAACTCCTGCCTCAAATGTCTCCTCCTTCTAATCCATCCTCCACTCAGTCAACAAAATTATTTTCCTAAAGTTCAGCCCTCACCCCATGTCCAGCCCTCACCCCATCCCCATCCTCACCCTGCTCCATTCATCAAACTCCAAGGATTCCCAGTAGCATCTGGAAAAAATATAAAAGGCTTTGCTTTACCATCCAAACCCTTCATAACCTAGTTTCCTCCTGCTTTTCTAGTTTTTTTTTTTTTTTACACCTTATCCCCAACATGTACTCTTCAATTCAGTGGTATTGGTCAGGCTATTACATAAACAAGACCATTTCTTATCTCCAGGCATTTTCTCTGGCTGTCCCCAATGCCTGTAATGCTGTCACTCCTCCACTTCAACTAAAGACCTCTCTTCCTTCCTGGAAGTCCCAACTAAAACCTTACCTTCTTTTTCCAACCCCTCTTCATTCCAGGTCCTTTCTTCTACTAATTATTTCCTATTTATATTTGCTTTATTTATTTGTTTGAATGGAGTCTTCCCCCATTCGATTGTAAGCTCCTTGAGTGTAGGGACTGCCTTTGTCTTTTTATGCCTTGCACACAGTAACAATAACTTTTGATTGATTGATTGATTGATATGCAACATAAGACACATTTTTTTAATATAGCCAACATAGGAATTTGCTTGGTTTGGTTAGACCCATTTGCTACAAAGATTAGCTTTTCTTTTTTCCCCTTCCATGTGGAGGGGATGGATGGGGATAAGAAGGATAATTGATGATTGAAAAAAATAATTGAGAATTGAGAAAAATGGATAATTGAAAAAAGTTTACTCATATATAAAATGAGGAGATTGGATTTATTCACCTCCGAGGCCCTTCCAGCTCCAGGTCTATTTTCTTCATAATTGAAAAAAAGTTTTAATAACAGGATTTTGGACTGGATGGTCTCTGAAGTCCTTTCAGCTCTAGATATACAACCCTTTTATCTCAAAGACAACTGCAAGTTTTAAGCAGGAGATTTCTCCCTGATATTGGGTCTATATTCCAAGGTTTGCCTTCTGATCACTCCTTAAAGGGCATAATTTCTTCTCAATTAGTGTCCCAGCAATGATGATCTTTTTGATTAAATTTTAGAGGTAGTATAATAGAATGGAAAGGACAATGGATTTAAATTCATGAAATCTGTGTTTCAATTCCATAGAGCTTAGTAGCTACGTAAAACCTGGGCAAGTATATATTGCCTCTGGGCCTCAGTTTCCCCATTGTAAAATAATTGAATCAGGTGATTTCATAAGGGAATCTGATTATCCTTTTGCTATGCCAGAAAGATCTAGGTTTCCTTAAATTCATATTAATGTAGCAAGGGGCAGCTAGGTGGCACAATGGATAGAGAACCAGACCTAGAATCAGAAAGACCTGAGTTCAAATTTGACCTCAAATACTTACTAGCTGCATGACCCTGGGCAAGTCCCTTGACTCTATTTGACTCAGTTTCCTCATGTGTAAAATGAACTAGAGAAGGAATGTTAACACTCTTGTTTCTTTGCCAAGAAAACCCCAAATGGGGTCTTGAAGAGTTGAATATGACTGAAACAAATGAACAGCTATGAAGTAGACTGTAACATTCCTCATGAATCTAAATATATATACCTTATCTCCAAACTCTAATGAGCTGTGGCCACCTCATAAGAGGCACATTGAAGCAGATTCTTCTTTGTCTTTTTGGTCTTTATGATGGGGTACGAAGGGGGGAACAAACAGGACTGAGCAACGAATCAAGAAAACCCACCCACTCTATAAGGGGCAAAAATCCTCTATTTTGGGAAATGAACAATGCTAGTCCTTCCCTGCTGGGGGAAGAAATTGGTCTTTCATTTTTTTCTTCCTCTTCCCAGGAGAGTTTTTATGACTGTACCACAGAGCAGTTAACAATGGTGCTTACCTAGGCAAGCCAGAGGGTAGATCTCAAGTCCTTGCTGCCTCTTCTGCTTTGTATTTCCTGCCCTTAGCATAAGTGACTGAAAAATAGTCTTTAGGACTAATGGTGATCATTTCTAGTCCTGGCAATTACTTTGTGAACTCAAGGCAGCTTAGGTGATTCACAGTCACAAAGATCTGACTTCAAATCCAACATCAGATATTTGCTAGCTGTATGACCCTGGACAAGTCACTTAATCTCTGTCTGCCTAAGTTTCCTTAACTGTAAAACTAAAATAATTAAATGAGATAATATTCATAAAGCGCTTTGTAAGCTTCATTTTTATTATTAGTATTAATAATAGGACCTACCTCATAGGGTGTTATGATAATCAAATGAAATAATATACACCTTTAGTACAGCGCCTTGCCCATAGGGGGTAACCAACAAATGTCTCTTTTTTTCTTCCCTCCTTCACTCCTCTTCCTTCCTTCCTTCCTTCCTTCCTCCCTTCCTTCCTTCCTTCCTTCCTCCCTTCCTTCCTTCCTTCCTCCCTCCCTCCCTTCCTTGCTTCCTTCCTTCCTCCCTTCCTTCCTTCCTTCCTTCTTTCCTTCCTTCCTTCCTTCCTTCCTTCCTTCCTTCATTCCTTCCTTCCTTCCTTCCTTCCTTCTGTCCTCCTTCCCTTCCTCCCTTCTTAGGTCTAGAGTTCCTAGGTATTGACTGACCAGAGGTGCTGTTCCTTGCACTTACACCCTCTTTGGAAAAGATAATCTCTACCACAAGGATGAACCACACCCTGACTGGTCAGGGGATTTGCATCTAGAATTGCTGCCCAGCTAATGAAGTCCATATATCTTCAAAGAGCCTTTCTTACCCCCAGGGAGAGTATCAGAGAGTGAAAGGAACTGTTTCATGTATAAAAAATATATAACTGTATACTTAGGAGTATTTTGTGTTTTAAGTCTTTCATTTGTGATGGTGAAGTTGTCCTATACTTGAGATCTACTACTTTGTACCGTGAATGCTTTTTAGAAGGTACAGTATATTGTTATTCCCCATTTTAGGAGAAATCCTAGACAGTCACACCTAGCTTTAAGAAATATTTCCTGTAACTCCCAGGTGGGGGCAATAATGAGCCAGAGAGAGTGAGGAGGGAAAAAATTAAAAGCCTACCCCCTCCCATCTCTGCCTTTGAGATAGTCTCCCCTAAGACTGAACCCAGCCTGAGGGTGAGCATGGAGGCAGAGCTGTTTGGGAGAGGGGATGCCCCTGGGTTTCAGGCCATGTCAAGTATTTCAAATTTCTTAACAAGGATTTCATAACACCCTAGCCTACACTGGCAACTGCCTCTGGTAAGTTATATCACAAGATCCTTTTCTCTTCAGGACTTAGCTCTCTGCAGTCCTCTTACAAGCAAGATTTAAGAAACAGGAAGCAAACTTGCCAAGGGCAACATGAAAAGGAAAAGTTGGAAGGGAGCAGAGTTTGTGAGAACAAAAGGGATAATGTGAGAAAAAGGGAGAAAGGGGAGTAGAGGAGACTGGAAGCAAAATAAGTAAGAGGGAAGTTAGAACTGAGATACTCTGAGGGGCAATAGAGATGAAAGGGAGAAGAGCTGGAAATGAAGTCCAATTTGCTTTAATAAAAAAGGCTAGAGAGCATCCCCAAGGGATGGAATTTGGCCCAGAGAACTCCTTAGAATTCTCAAGGAGCCACAAAGAGGTTGGCGTTTAAGGATGTGTATGATGCAATAAAAAAAAAAAAGTCTAATGACTTGGATTTAGATCTCAGAAATTTTCAATCAATATAAAATAAAATCAGTAAATATTTATTGAGAATATATTGTGTGGAAGGCAATGTGCTAGGTACTTTAAGAATGTTTCATCTTACTGGTTTCCATTATGAAATATTGCCTTATAGCCTTGAAGTTTAAACTAGAATTTTAGAAGCAAAAAAAGATTAATTCTCTGTTGATGAGTTTCTATATAGGGATGGGCATTTAATTTCTCTGTGCTCCATTAGTCTCTTTGTGAAGGGAGACTATTTATTTCCTAACTTACATTATCTAATCATACCTGGTCCCTCATTGCAGTAAGATACTTCTGTTCCTCCTCAAACAATTTGCTGTCAAACTTTCCACAGCAGGTTTTCCAAACCTTCTTGTGTATCTGCAAACTTCCCATGGCATCTCACCTCTACCTTTTCAGTTAAGAACTTTGTCTTTCTCTTTAAAAAAGGAAGGAGAGAGAGGAAAAGGAATTTGGGGAGGAGAAGAAGGTGGAGGAGGAGGGGGAGGATGGGATGAGATATGGGAATAGTCTTGGCAAGTGGGGGTATTTATTTGTTAAGGAAAGAGGAGACATGTATGTCTTTGTAAGCAGCAGGGAAGGAGCCAGCAGATAAAGAAGAGATTCAAGATTAGAGAGAGAGTGGGGATGATAATGGGGGCAATCTTTTGGAGAAGAAGGAAGGTATAGGATTGAGGGTTTTATAGAGAGGCTGGTCTTAAAAAGTAGAAAGATCCTTCTTCTGAGAAAAGAAGAGCCTGCTTCATTTCTTCATCTGAAAAAAATGAGTGAAGTCATCTGAATGATATGAGAGGAGAAAGGAAACAAGTTTTTACCAAATTTCTCCTCCTCCTCCTCTTCCTCCTCCTCCTCCTCTCCCTTCTCCTCCTCTTTCTCCTCACCTTCACATCTTGCTTCCCTGGCTTCCATCAGCTCTCAGATAAAAATCCCAACTTCTACCATAAGCTTTTCGGAATCACTTTTAATTTGAAAAGTGCCTCCTTCTGTTTATCATTTCCCATTTATCCTGTATATTCATTGTTTGCACATAGGCACTTGTATGTCATCTCTTCTATTAGACTGTGAGCTCCTTGAGGGCAGAGGCCATCTTTTGCCCTTCTTTGTACCCCCACTGCTTAACACAGTGCCTGGCAGACAGTAAGTGCTTCACAAGTATTTGTTGACCGACTGACTCTATCGACACACAAAGGGGAAGGACAAATACTCAAGAGAGGCCATTAAAGGTGCAAATGGTAAAAAGTCATTGAATTTAGCAATTACAGGATTATTTGCTGACTTTATCAATACCTTAATTATCCTCTTGGAAATACATTACAAACTGACTATTCTGCAAAATTAATCTGTTCATATGCCCAAAGGGCTATAAAAATGTGCCTTCCCTTTGACCCAGCAACACCACTTCTAGGGCTGCATCCCAAAGAGTCATGGGGGGGGGGGGGGAGGACCCATATGTACAAAAATATTTATAGCATCTCTTTTTGGGGTGGCCAAGACCTGGAAATCAAAGGAATGCCCATCAACTGGGGAATGCTAAACAAGTCATAGTATATGATTGTGGTGGAATACTATTGTGCTATAAGAAATGATGAGCAGGCAGACTGCAGAAAACCCTGAGAAGACTTATATGAACTGATGCTGAGTGAGGGGAGCAGAACCAGGAGAACACTGTACATAGTTACAGCCACACTGTGTGATGACTAACTTTGATAGACTTGGCTCTTCTCAGCAATGCAAGGATCTAAGACAACTTAAAAGGCTAACGATGGAAAATGCCATCTACATCCAGAGAAATAATTGCAGTCTGAATGCAGATTGGAGCATACTATTTGTGCTCTCTCTTTTTTGTTTTGTTTCCTCTTTCTTATGGTTCATTCCATTGGTTCTAATTCTTCTTTGCAACATGACTAATGTGAAAATATGTTTAATGTGAATGTACATGTAGAACCTATATCATATTGCATGTAGTATTGGGGAGGGGGAAGAGAAGGGATGGAGAGAAAATTTGGAACTCATAAGCTTGTGGAACTGAATGTTTTAAACTAAAAATAAATAAATATTTTTAAAAGCTTGGAGAAAAAATTAATCTGTTCAGATGTAGGTTTCACACTTTCTTGTTGATCTTAACCCTAATCTAGATGCTAAAGAAAAGTAAGGTAGGTATGGAAAGAAGTTACAGATTCACTATGGGACATCTAAGAAAGTAGAGGCAAAAGAGAAAATAGATCTACAGCTAGAAGGACTCTCAGAGGCCAGTAAAGCCAATCTCATTTTATATATAGGGAGGTCAAGGGACTTGTTTCTGGTCACACCAGGGTCCAAAGTTGGGATGTGAACCAAGATTCTCTATTGTACCACATTGGGTCAATGACACCACATGGCAAGCCAACACACACTGAGGAAGAAAAATAAGAGACTTACATCCACACAACAGGAATGAACACTGTCTTATATCTTAAAAAGTATAGCTAGGTATCACAATGAATAAAATGCAACACTTCAAGTCAAGGAGACTTGAGTTTGAATCCTGCCTTGATATACATACTGGCTGTGGGACCTTAAGCAAGTCACAACCTTTGTCTGACGCAGTTTCTTCATCTGTAAGGTGGGGATAATAATAGCACCTACATTGCAAGATTATCATCAGGATCACATGAATGAACATGTGTAAAGTGTTTGGAAAGCCTGAAAGCACTATCTACATGCTAGCTGGTTTTCAAGGAAAGGTGAATTGACAAGGGCTCTTTCACCACATTGTGAACTAAAGAAGTACATAGAGATCAGCAGGTCTCAAAATGCACGTGTTAATTCACTCACAGTTCTCCATAAGGGTTGGCTCCAGAGAGGAGACAGGGAAAATTGGCTAATGGAGCATTCCTGCCCAGCAGCAGCATGGTAGAATGATTCTCTCCTCACCAGTCCACACAGCAGCATGGCCATGTTCATATTCATTATTCAACAAACTGTTGGCAGGCTGCCCTTGGAAAAGGGAAAGCCCCAGTTACAATAGCAGAAGGAAGACAATGAAAGGTATTTTACAAGGTTCCCACCTTCTTACCCTTTCAGCACCACCCTTCCTCTCCCTGTTGACTCAGCATTCAGGCTTGCCCCATCATCAAGCCTGCCATCCTCCTCCCACTAATAAGATGAATCAGCAGCAATTGGTTAAATGCAAGCCCTGGTAAGGTAAATTAAACGAGAATCTAGGTTGGGTGGTATGTACAATTCAGGGTCATGGACCTATGCTGGAAACAACCATAAAGACCAACTAGTCCAACCTCTTCATTTTACAGATGGGGAAACTGAGAATCAGGAATATTAAAAGTGACTTGATGAAGTTCACACAGGCAGTAAACAGCAGAGATGGGATACAAACCATCTATTGAAATTCCAGAGCCAGTGGTCTTTCCACTGTACTGTCTTCCCTATAATTCTTCCCTGGATTTCTAGAATATTAGGTATAGCCTCATTCAAAGTCACCCAGGTAGCAAGTCTCAGAAGGGTGATTTAAATCCAAATCCTCTACCTCCATGGCCACTATTCCTTCTACCATTCCACACTGGATCCTATCAACCAGTGGCAACTAGACTTCCCATTACCTTGTATATCCTATAAAGATCATGGTTCTACACCTCTAGCCCCAGTCTAGGGGAGTCAAATCTGACATGAAAATCCAAAAGCATACATCTTCTGCTGAGATTTCTAGGATTGGGGCAGAAGAAGGGCACCCCAGCCTCCATATATAACTATCAGTAAAGTAACAGGGAGGTAGCCGTCCTCACCAGCCTCCTCCTTATACTTTGCTGTTGCAAAATAGCCACACTTTCAGGCATCAGATACACGTGCCTGGCTGTTAAGAGGAATAGGGATCGACTTGGTCGACTGGCATATTTCAGGCAGCTGGCCAATTCGCTGCAGAGGAGAGAGCTCCTGAGTGTGCTGCTAAGTGTTTTTTGTATTATAATGACATATTTCTGTGGCCATCCTCTGGATTGCCAAATGAGCAGTGCTTTCAAGGCATCTCAGCCCTCCCCAGTAAGCTGGGTCTGATTTTTAAGGCCATTAAGAAAGGGGAGAATGTGCCACTCTTCTCAGTTGCTCTAGGGTCACAGCGTAATTGTGTGGTGGGAAAGACAAGGCCCTGGAGATGGCGTGACAGTCACTTCTCATTACCTCTCACTCGCCTCATTACGTTTGTAGACAGCATTTGCCCATGTGTGGATACTTCCATTACCCAGAAGAATGCAATGTGC
>JAQQSW010003439.1:0-14692 GCA_028646575.1 Pseudocheirus occidentalis | reverse complement strand
AATCACACAGTTCATCAGAATTCCAATACAGTACAAATAAAATTCAGGAGGAAGAGATAGAAAGAGAAATTCAATTTAAAACAAACACAACATACATGAAATACCTATGAGTATACATTCCAAGATACACACATGAACTATCTAACTACAAACAACTGTTTGTGGGGGATGTGAGGGAGAGGAATAGACCTACATGGAAAAATACTAATTATTCATGGGTACCAATGTTATTATAATATAAATGACAATAGTACTTTGATCAATTTATTTATTCAATATCAGAAAATCAAAACATACAATATCATACCTACAAACAGGTTTACTTTGCATAAATAAAAAATAATAATGAAATTCATATAGAAAGTGCAAAAAGGTTATGAACATCAAGGGAAATTTTTAAAAAGTTAGAATGTAAGGGAACTGAATTTGTCAAGTCTTACACTGTACTACAAAGCTATGACTCTCAAAACAATTTGGTATGCTTAAAATAGAGAGATTGATAGACTGATTAATGAAAAAGAGTAACTACATAACATACACAAGCAAATATACCTAATACTCTGATATTCCATTAAGTTAGAGAACCTAACTACAAGGATAAACATTGGACAAATCTGATACCAGTATTGATATAATTAGATTTACACCAACATTTCTTGCATTTAAAAAGATAACATACAAATAGGTACATTATCTAGTTTTAAAAAGTCATATCAAAAGCAAATTTAAAAACATGGAAAAAATTACTTATCAGATCTATGAAAAAGAGAAAAGTTCATGACCAAATAAGATAGAGAGTATCTCAGAAGATAAAATCAATAATGTTGATTATGTAAGTTTTTTAACCTCCTACCCTAAGCAACGTTGATAAGATTAAAAGGAAAATGATCAAATCAACAGTAATAGCTAACACTGATATGATATTTACTCTGTGCCAGGCACTATGCTAAACACTTTACAATTATTACCTCCTTTGATCCTCACAACAACCCTTGTAGATAGGTTGTTATTGTTATTATTATTATTATTATCATTATATATGTATATATGTGTGTGTGTGTGTATTTCCTCTTTTATGAATGAGAAAACTGAGACAAAGATTAAGTGAACTGCCTAGGTTCATACAATTAAAAGTAAATGCCTGAGGCCCCATGTCAACTGAAGTTTTCTAATTCCAGGGTAAGTGCTTTTTCTATTGCTTTACCTATCTGTCCCAATTGATGTTAATTGGAGGAGAAAAAACTTCTTTGCAAAAAAGTTTCATTTAAAAATAATTTATATTAAAGGTGATACAAATATAAAATAATAATTTCCCAACTAAAAAAGGGCCTAAAGTTATAAATAAACAGTTCTTGAGGGAAGAAACATGTACATATGGTATGTATGCATATATAAAACTTTCATATATATATATATATGTGTGTGTGTGTGTGTGTGTGTGTGTGTGTGTGTGTGTGTGTGTGTGTAGGGCATATACATACATACTCCAAATAAAAATAAATAAATATTAAATAATTCTAAAATTCTACCTTAAACCACCCAGATTTGTAAAGATGACAAAAAGGGAAAATGATAAATGATGGAGGGACTAGAAAAAAAGATGTGTTGTTATATATTGGTGGGTTGTGTGACTAAGTAGAAGCATTCTGGAAAACACTTTAGAATTAGAAACAAAACATTATTTAACATAGCAGGTCTTTTGACCCAATGATACCACTGCTAGGTCTATAGACAAAAGAGGTCAAAGAAAGAAGGGAAGCGCATATATGTTATATATTATGACACACACACACATATATATACAGCATATATATATATATATACACACACATACACATATCAATAGAAAGTTTTACAAATATATTTATAAAAAGCTGCTTTTCTCTAGTGGGAAATGGGCATTTCTATCAACTGAGGAATGGTTAAATAAGTTGTGGTATAGAAAAGTGATCAGATACAATTGTCCTACAGGAAGTAAGGAAGTGGAAAAATTTTAGAGACATGAAAAGGCTTGTAGAAAATAATGCACAGACAAGTGAGTAGAACCAGAAGAACAATTTCTAGTATATTATGAATGTTTCAAATGCAAGCAACTTTGCAAAAATTTATAAAATGGTAAAGAATGAAATGAACAGAACAATCAATTGGTACAATAACAAGATCATCATAAAGACAAAGTAATCTTTGAAATCTATGAGAACTATGATCAATATGATGACAACCCATGATCATCTATGATCCCAGAGATTGGATGATGAAACATACCACCTATCTCCTGAATGAAAGGTGATAGATTGAGGGAGGGAAGGAAGTAGGGAGGGAAGGAGGAGGAGAGGGAGAGAGAGACAGAGACAGAGACAGAGAGAAGAAGAAGAAAAAGAAAAAGAAGAAGAAGAAGAAGAAAAAGAAAAAGAAGAAAAAGAAAAAGAAGAAAAAGAAGAAGAAGAAGAAGGAAAAGAAGAAGAAGAAGAAGAAGAAAAAGAAGAAAAAGAAAAAGAAGAAGAAAAAGAAAGAACATTGGAATAGAAAAAAGGAGGAGAGGGAAAGAGAGAGGAAGAAAGAGAACAAATCTCCATAGTTCTAAATTCTCCCCCTCATACATAAAATAGAAAAAACAGACTAACTTAGGGCTATCAAATTCAAATCAGAATGGATCTCTGCAGACCAGACTGCATATTGACTCAGAAAACCACAAATTAAGATTATCTGGATTGTACAATATTTTTATTTATTTTGTTCTACAGTTCCCAACTACATTTTAAGCTCTTTCTGGTTGCTTGCACTCAGGACTTTTACAGGATGCTTTCTGGCCCCCAGTGAGTTTGTCAAGTCTCAACTAGATGATTTCTCTCATAATGAGGGGAGCTGTTAAGAGAGACTCAGTCTTTCAAATATTCCCAATTTTTTCTGCCAACCTACTATAATCTCTTTACAGGCTTAGTAAATCTATTTCTGAAGAAGAGAGAGAGGGCCTTATCCCTGTCTTAGAACATGTGCTAATATTTTCTTACTGTTAACTGTCAGTTTATATTGTAAGGAAGAAAAGTCTTTTTAATTGACTGCTGAGCCATAAATGAGTGGGCATTCAAAAGACTCAAACAGGTAGCATCTCTTTATCTTCCCTAATGGCTTTTTGAGTGATGAGGAAGAAGAAATGTGGAGAGACTTCAGGTGGGATGAAGAGACATGGAAATAGTAATGGCAGGCAGTGCAGTGGCTACTTTAATCTTCCCCTCAGGTCACCATGTAATCCTGACTGTAAGGTAGAATGAAGGATAAAATATGCATCAGTTATATGCCTACTGTGTACCAGGTGCTGATCACCATAATAACTGGAACATAAGTGTTATTACAATACCCATTTTACAGTTGAAGAGATGAAGGAAAACAGAGTTTAACTTGATTTGCCCAAGTCATGAAGTAAGTCCATAATGCAGATTTGAATTCAGATTTTCCTTACTCCAGGCTCAGAATTCTACTTGCTGTGCTCCCTAGCTCCCTCTAGGTATCACCTAGAGTACAGTGACACCTGTTTCTGTCTGTTATCTGTATTCTTTCCTGATTTTAGGTTAATGGATATCAGAGTCTGAAGAGAACTTAATAAAACCATTTGAGTTTGAAGCAGCATGAGAATCTCTAGAGGTCCAGCAATTGGAATCCATAGCAGGATCTGCCAGCAGCCTTAACAGCTGATAGTGGTAACAAGGCTGCACTGAGGACTAACCTGTTTATCTTTGCTCAGAAGAAATTTACCCAATGATCAAGGTTCCCATCATTTCAGCAAGGGAACTTCTTATGTATCAGTTATGCCACACACAGGAACTCAGTGGAAGGAACAGTTGTGACTATTTTATGTTTTACTCTTCTAAGAAATTAGGATTTTAGGCTCCTGATTTTGAATTATTTTCTCCTGTCCTTATTATATATATATATATATACATATATATATATATATTTAGTAAATATCTTTTTGTAAAATATAACTAATGTTAAATATTAAAATAGTACTGGAGATCTATTTTTTTTGGTTGTAAAAAGAAATGGCAAGTGTCTTTACCAAGAAAACCCCAACTAGGGTTGCAAAGAGTTAGACATGACTGAAAAAACACTGAACACAATTTTCATTGTCAATTGGGTAATCGATATGGTGGAAACATAATTGATGAGGTCTTGTGACCTCAAAGTTACTAGTAGAAAATGAGGCCCATTCCCCTAGGCCTATACCTAGAATTCTGAGGAGGGAGACAATGACTCAAGTCCAAGAACTCAATCTACTAGTCAGAATTTGGATTGGGAGAACGAATCCCAGATCTTGTGCTGCAAATTCATAACATTAAGATATCTCTCATTTAAGTCTGATGATTCTAGGACTATACTGTGGAAACACTGAGCACGTTAAATAGAAATACACAGATATAACTACATTACTCAGAATCTTGGGTAGTAGGATAGTTCCAAACCCATGCAGAAGTCAATGGGTTAAACAGACTATACGAATCCCTGCCCCTGGTAGTTGCAGATTCCCCAAAAGTTTAACCCTTGAAGCTCTGACCAGTAGTTTAATACTGCAAATTCAAAGCTATAGGTAATGAATAGGTAAATTATGCATTAAAACATACTAAAGCTTGGTGCCTAGAATCACTCCAGCCCTGTCTCCATGCAAGGTTTATCAGCCATTCATAAAGTAAGGCCTTTAAGTATCATAGATCAAAGAACACACAGATACGTGTGCATGCAGGCACACAAACACATAATTCAATCCCTGTTTTTTTTTTAATTTTCTATGTTTTTCTAAAAAGACAAATTACACAAAAAGCAGAAGATAAAATGATGATGGAATGATTTTACAGATAAACTTAAGACTTTGCCTTATAATGGCAATATACACAAACGCACACATCCCACTAAGTGTCTAATTATGTTGTACCAATTATAGGAACAGTACACTAGGATGTTGACATTTCCCTTTTCTCCAATAGCAGAGGAACATTTTTATTCACTGATTTTTTATGTGAAAATATTTACCTATTCCTCAATGATGTTAGTAGTTTTAATCCTTAAAAGGAAAGCCAATTTTTGGAGAGGAGTAGGAGGAGCAAAGTGAGGGAAGACTAAAACAACAACAATTAACTCCTTTCAAATGCTTCTCAATTAATAAAGCAAAGGGTTTTTTTTGTTTTGCTTTTTTACCATGGAATTTGCTGTACTCTTTAGTTTAGAATTCATTGTAATAAATGGATGCTTTTATGTGTTAGAGTACTAAGTGTTAAAATGGAAATGCATTTTGAGTGCACCATAATGGCAAGACAAATGGGGGTGCTCGAGCCAAAAACCAGGCATTAGTATTCATGTAAAGTATCATGAAGATGGCCCATACTATAAACAATGCATGACTTGCATGCAATATGCACATTGGGGGGTGGGATACCAAAATATTCATACTCTTCTCAAAGCTCCAATAATATAAAGTTAAATCTTCTACAAATCTAAATCTCCTTTAGATATTTTCCATAGGAAAAAATGTGCATTTGTATTTTAACCTACTTAAAGGCTTCTTGGAAATCAATTTAATTCACTCACTGAAGGTACTTCTCTTTTTTTCCCCTCATATTGTGTTTTGAAGTCAGTTTCCATAGAAACCTTTCCATCAGGCAAGAATTTTTAAGAGATCTTTTTTTTAAACCTAGAATAGAGGAGACTTGAATGTCTCTCCTCTTCTGCTGGGGTAAATGCTTTGATAATGCCAAGAACACCTCTTCATTCTGGGTCCCTGATTTGGATGTGACCCTTGGGGGACAGTCTCTAGAAAATTTCAATAGATTGTTCCTTGATGGTTTGAATCCATCTTATCTTCAGGAAAAACAGGCAGGCACATCTTTAAAAAAATCATTGTTATTGGCATTTATATAATCCTTGACTATTTCTGGTACAGAATAGGGAGATAATGAAACTTATAGAGCATATAACTTTAAATTAGGGTAGAGAACAATTGAGAGACAAGGAACATTGCTTTGCATATAACAGGCACTCAAAAAATGTTTGTTGATGATAATGATGACAGAGGAGACTAGGGGTGCTTTTATCTTCACTGTTTGTGTGGGATGTATAATGTGTCTGAATTGAACAATGTACTACCCAGAACTATTAAACTGTCACCTTTCATTGCATCAGCCAGCTCTCTTATGTTTGAAAGACAAAAAAAATGTTAGAAAAAAGAAGTCTTTCACTATGACTAGCTGACCATGTTATATAGAAAGGGTTAGTCTTTTTACTGCTGGAATATTCTCTCCCTCCCTCCGTCCCTCCCTCCCTTCCTTTCTCTCTCTCCCTCTCTCTCTCTCTATCCATTTGTCCCTCTGTCTCTGTCTCCCTATCTCCCTCCCTCCCTCCTCTATTTCCTCTATTTTCTTTCCTATAAAGATGCCCAGGTCTCTTTATTCTTTAAAAAAAATCACTTCATTTTTAAGCTATCTCTCAATAACTCTCTTCAGCTAAATTACTTTAAAAAATATGTCAATACATGCCACCTTGATTTTCTCAGTTTTCCCCTCACTAACCAATCTCTTCTAACATGGCTTCTAGGCTTGCCATTTGATGAAGACTGCTTTCTCCAAAGTAGTTGACAATCTTTTCATGTTCGATTTAATGGCTTTTGCACAAGTGTTACTTTTCTTTCCCTTTCTACAACATTTTAAACATTTTTATATTTAATTTTATTTTTTCAACTACAAGAATAAAACAATTTTTAACATTTGGTTTTCTTAAATATTGAGTTTCAAATCCTTTCCCTCTCTCCTTCCCTTTCATGATCCTATAGAAGGCAAGTAATTTTATATAAATCATACATGTGCAGTCATACAAAACATATTTCTGTATCATGCATTTTTCAAAAGAAAACACAGGCAAAAATGAAAAAAAGTATAAAAAAGTAGTCTTCAATCTACATTCACATTCTATCAGTTCTTTCTCAGGAGGTGGATTGCATTTTTCATTATAAGTTCTGTGAAATTGTCTTTGATCATTGTATTGCTGAGAATAGCTGTCATACATAACTGATCATTGTGTAATATTGCTGTTATTGTGTAGAATGTCCCTGTGATTATGCTCATTTCACTTTGTATCAGTTCATGTAAGTCTTTTCAACTTTCTCCTGAAACCCTCATGATTAACATTTCTTATAGCATGATACTATGCCATCACAATCATATAAAATTCCCCAATTGATAAACAAACTCTCAATTTGCAATACTTTGCACATAAAAAGAGGTTCTATAGTTTTGTACATATTAGTCTTTTCTTAATTTTTAAAATTTATTTGTTTTTAGTTTACAACATTCAGTTCCACAGTGTTTTGAGTTTTAAATTTTCTCCCAATCCCTCACCTCCCCCCTTCCCAAGACAATGTGCAATCTGATATAGGTTCTACAAATATATTCCCATTGAAGATGTACAAATGAATATTTTTCCCTTTTTAAAATATCACTTTGGGATATAGACCCAATAGGAGAATTGCCTGATCAAAGATTATTCACAGTATTAAAGCCTTTGGGGCATAGTTTCAAGGGTCTCTTGAGAATGGGTGGATCAGTTCACAACTTCACCAACAGGGCATTGCCATCCATATTTTTCCAAATCCTCTCCAACATTTGTCAGTTTTCTTTTCTGTCATGTTTGCCAATCGTATTGGTGTGAAATGGTACTTACAGTTTTTAGTTTGCATTTTTCTAATCAATAGTGATTTAGAGCATTTTTAGATAACTTTTATTTCTTCTGAAAGCTAACTGTTCATATCTTTGATCAGTTGCCGATTGAGGAATGTCACAAAAACAATCAAGTAAATAGATAAATGAGTGAGTAAAGGAATGAATGAATAAACAGACAAATATGCAAATAAATAGATAGATAAATGAATAAATAAATGAATGTATGAATGAATAGCTAAATAAACAAATAAATGGATAAATAAATAAATTCCCCCAGTTTTTACCTTTCCTTCTAATCTTGGATGCATTGGATTTCTTCATGCAAAGTCTTTTTATTTAATCGATTTTCCTTCATATAATGTTCTCTCTTGTGATAAATTCTTCCATTATCCAATTTTTGACAGGTAAGATATCCTATGGTCTCCTAATTTGCTTATGGTAGCACCTTTTATGTCATGAATTCATTTTTTACTTTATCTTAGTATATTGTGTGAGATGTCTTATACCTACTTTTTCCAGACTGTTTTCTACTTTTCCTAGAAATCTTTGTCAGTGAGTTCTTGTTCCAAAATCTTGGATCTTGGTGTTTCTCAAACCCTAGATTACTATGTTCATCGACTGATGCATTGTGCATGAAATCTATTTCAGTTCCACCACTCCATTTCTTAGCCAGTACCAGATTATTTTGATGGTTACCATCACTCTGTAATGCAGATTTTTAGATCTGATACTGCTAGGCCAGTTTCCTTCACATTCTCTTTTTCATTGACTCCCTTGATATTCTTGAACTTCGATTTTTCCAGTTGAATTTTTCCTATTATTTTTCTAGCTCTGCAAAATAGCCTTCTGGGTCAGTTTGATTGGTATTGCATCGAATAAGTAAAATACTTTAAGCAAAAATTGTCATTTTTATTATAACGAAATGGCATACTTATGAACAGTTAACATATCTCTAATGTACTCGGATCAGACAGTTCCTGAATTTGTTTTGGCAGGAAGACTCTCAAGAATTTGAGTTATTACAGTTATTTTTATTGTTTTTTGTTCATCTTTTTTTGTCCCTTTTCCTTTCCTTTAAATTTAAGTTCTGCTCTTAGACTAGAAGGGGTGCTATCTCAGACTCCTTTTGCCAGCATCTGTAGGCCATGGCTGTGTAACTGGTGTCACACTGATATTGTGCTGAGGTCTGTGGGGGACCCTTGTGTCTAGTGCTTTGCTGAGGTGTTTAGGTGGGGGTGGCTGGTGCTGCTGGAGGCACTAGGGATCTGGAAGCTTACCTGGGGCTGAGCTGGAGGTATCTTGTGTGTGCTGAGATCTGGTAGGGTGCTTTTGCATTTCCCATGATTGCATTGAAGTTTGTGGAGGTCTGGCTGGTGGAGGATGACTGTTTGCCTGGGCCTACACTAAAGCACATGGTGGGTCTCAGAGCTGAAGTCTGCTGGTACAATCAGCTATGCTTAAAGTACATGGGTGGGATAGGTTGGGCATGGGGATGTGTGTCTCAGTGTTGGCATTTACCTACTCCACCATTCTGGGGTTCAAGATCTCCTTCTGGTTTGCCAAGGTGGGGCTTGCTGCTGGCTTACTCAGACGCTGCCCTCATTGGACTGTGTTCCACTTTCATAAAAGTGAGAATGACCTTTCCTGTCAATTCTCCTCCAAGTCTCTTGGGCTAAAAGATGGTTTCACCACATATTTTTGCTGGTTCTACTGTTCCAAGATTTGCTTGAGGGATTTATTTTATGGTTGTTCAGAGGTGAATATGGGAGAATTACAGAGATTTATTGCTTACTCTTCAAGTTGGCTCCTGAAAGAAAGTCTTTCTAAAGTTATTTCAAATGGAATTTTTCTTTCTATCTCTTCTTAATAGATTTTGTTGATAACATATAGAAATGGTGATAATTTTTGTAGGTTTATTCAATATTTTGCAAATTTGTCAAAGTTGTTAATTCTTTCAATTAGTATTTTTTATTTGATACTCTAGTATTCTTCAGTATACCATCACTTGATCTGCAAATACCAATGGTTTTATTTCCTTATTTTCTGTTCTAATTCCTTGATTTCCCCCCTTCTCTTATTGCTATAGTTGAACATTTCTAGTACAATACTGAATGATAATTATAATAGTAAGTATCTTGCTTCATTCCTGATCTTACTTCTTGCTTATCCCAATTTTATAAATTATAAATCTTGTTTATCCCAATTATAAATAATGCTTGCTGATAGTTTTAGGTATAAACTAGCAATAATTTTAATGAAAGTTCTCTCCATTTATTCCTATGTTTTCCAGTATTTTTAATAGAAATTGATATGGTCTTTTGCTTTTTGTGCATCTATTTAGAAAATGATGTTATTTTTGTTGTATTTGTTAGTGATGTGGTCAATTATACAATTAACTTACTTAACTTAAATCAGTCCTGCATTCTTACGAGACATCCTATCTGGTCTTATCATATGATCTTTGTGACATATTACCATAATCTTCTTGCTAGTATTTTATTTAAAAAGTTTAGATCAATATTAATTGACCAAATTGTGTATAGTTTCTTCCTAGTTTAAGTATATATTTCTGTCATAAAAGTAATTTGCTAAGACTGTTTCTTTGCCAATTTTTCCCAATAGTTTATAGAGCACTGGAATTAACTTCTTTAAATATTTGGTCAAATTCAGGTGTGAATCCATTTGATTCTGTGGATTTTTTTCTTAGGGAGCTTATTTATTGCTCATTCAATTTCTTTTCCTATTATAGGGTTATTTAAATATTTTATTTCCTCCTCTATTAATCTAAGCAATTTATATTTTTATAAATATTCATCAATTTGACTTAGATTTTAAAATTTATTGGAATGTAATTGGTAAACATACAAACACAAACACATATCTTAGTAATTACTTTATTTTCTTCTTCATTTGTAATGAATTCACTGATATTTGGTTTTCCTCTTTTTAAATCAAATTAATCAATGGTTTATCTTTCTTCTTGTTTTTTTCAATAAAACCATTTCCTAGTTTGTTTATTAGTTTAGTGATTTTTTCTAGCAGTTTTATCAATATGTCCTTTAATTTTAATAATTTACAATTTGATATTTAATTGGGATTATTTATTTATTTTTCTGCCTAATTCATTTTTTTGAGTTGCATACCTAATTCATCAATCAGCTCTTTCACTGTTTTATTAATATAAGAGTTTAGAGGTACATTTTCCCCTAATTACTTGCTTTGGCTATATCCCACAGATTTTAGTATCTTGTCCCATTTTTATTATTCTCTTTAATTAAATAATTAATTGTTTCTTTCTTTGGGATTATTTAGTCACCAAATACTTTCATTGTATGTTTCAATGGCCCTTTATTGAATGTAATTTTTAGTGCATCATGATATGAAAGGCATAGTTTTAAAATTTCTGCTTTTCTAATTTGGTTTTTCGTTTATTTATGCCCTAAAACATGGTGAGTTTTTAAACATTTGACATGTACCACTGAGGGGGGAGGGAGTATATTCCTTTCTATTCCAATTCAGTTTTTTCTAGAGGTCTATCATATCTTTAATATATATATATATATATATATATATATATATATATATATATATATATATATATTTATCAGGGGTGGCTAGGTGGTGCAGTGAATAGAGTACCAGCCCTGGAGTCAGGAGGACTTGAATTAAAATCTGACCTCAGACACTTAACACTTACTAGCTGTGTGACCTTGTGCAAGTCAATAAATACCAATTGTCCTGCCTTCCCCCTCAAAAAAAAAGGAAAAAAAATCTATTCATCTCCTTGACTTATTTTGTTTTTATTTATGTTTATAATTTTCTAGTTCTGGGAGGGGAAATTTGAAGTCCACACTAATTTTACCGTCTCTTTCTTTCTGTAAATCATTTAACCTTACCTTTAAAAATTTGGATACTGTGACATTTGGTGAATATATGCTTAGTACTGATATTATTTTGTTGTCATTTTGTTTGTTTCATTTTTGCTGCATGTAGTTTTGTGTTGATATCTCTGTGTCTATGGTTCCTTTTAACAAAATGTCTTTTCCATGTTTATCCCCTTTAATTAAATCTTTTTTTTTTTACTTTTGGTTTCTCTGATGCTGCTGCTTTTTTCACTTCAGCTGAAGAAAAAAAGATTCTGCTCCAGGCCCTTTCATTTACTTTGTATATGTCTTTCTGCTTCAAGTATGTTTCTTGTAAACAATATTTGGCAGAGTTCTGTTTTTAATCAACTCTGCTAACTGCTTCCCTTTTATGGGTCATCTCATTCATATCATTCACTTTCTCAGTTATGATTATATGCATTTCCTTCCATTCTATTTTACTCCCATTTCTCTGTCTCTGTCTCTCTCTGTCTTTGTCTCTGTCTCTGTTTCTGTCTCTCTGTCCCCCTCTGTCTCTGTCTCTGTCTCTGTCTCTGTCTCTCTCTCTCTCTCTCTTTCTGTCTCTCTCTCTCTCTTCATTTATCCCGTCCCTTCTCAAAAGTCTGTATTGCTTCTCTGATCATTGTCTCCTTCATTCATCCTCTATTCTGTCATTCCTTTTTCATTCCTCTCTCCTCCTACTTCCTTGTGGGGCCAGATCAATGTCTTTACTCAAATGAATGTGTATGCTATTTCCTATTTCAACCAATTTCAATAAAATTAAGTTACAAGCTTTACTAAGCACAACCAAATCTTTTGCTCCTCTGTAAAAGCTCTTCCTTTTCCACCTCTTTTATATAATTTATACCCATTTTACCTCTCTATTCGGCTTTCTCCCAATTAATCCTGTTTCTTATACCTTCATTTTATTTTTTATGAATATCATCCTAACATAGTCAACTCATATCCATGATGTTCTCCTTCTAACTGTCCTAATAATGACAAGGTTATTCAGATTTATAATTATTATCTTTCCATAGAAATTGAAACATTTTAACCTTATTTATCCACTTACGATATTTTTTTTCTGATTTACCTTTTTATACTTCTATTGAATCTTACATTTGAAAATCACATTTTATATTCAGTTCTTGTCTTATCATCAAGAATGTTAAAAGTCTTCTATTTCATTGAATACCCATTTTTTTTCTAGAAGGATCAGGCTCAGTTTTGCTAGGTAGGCCATTCTTGGTTATAATCATGTTGTGATGACCCCTCCCCCCCAACATAAACTAATTTTTGTTGCTACTTCATAACTATAACTTTGCTACTGTTATTAATCATAATGTAAATATCTTATATGCAGGATGCATTTTCATTGGTAAAAACTGAACATAACCCACAAGTTGAGAACCACTGCCCTACTCTAATAGGTTTTTGTGCCTCTCCAAGTGATGTAAGTACATCTCTTCTTCTCAGTACAAGCCCTTTTCTCTCTTCTCTTAGTACAAGCCCTTTTTAACACTTAATTAGATTTTTGTCATCACATCAAAGTCAACTTATACCCAAGCTCTCAGTCTATGTATTCTCCTTTTAATGGCATAATAACAATACAGTTCCCAAGAGCTGTGAGTGTCATCTTCCCTTGTAAGGATGTAAACAGTTTGCCCTTATTAATAATATGTTGTTTTTTTCTTTCCTATCCACTTTTTTATGCCTTTCTTGATTCTGGTATTTGAAGATCAAAATTTTTTTTGATCTACAGTCTTTTCTTCAAGAAGGTTTGCATGAGCATTTGGGACTGTTCAGTTACTCTATCATTTTGGCTCTGTTTCCTTTTCTCTACAACTTAAACTCTACTTTTGGATACTCCTTTCCTTGGCTTACAATGATTCTGATATTGCCTATTTTTTTCTCTGATCTACTTGACCATTTCTTCTCACTTCCCATCATAAATCATGACCCATCTTTTCAATATATCAGATAAATAGACTAGGAAAAAAGAAGCTAAAGAGCTGATCTATCAAGTAAACAGAATGAAAAAGAACAAGAAGGTGGTATTTCTCAATATCATCAGTGGTCTTTTAAAGGCAATGGTGAATAGGAGCTGTATCAAAGAGTAAGAGATGTTCAACTATCTCAATTTTAAGAAAGAGAGAGAGGAAGAGAGAGAGTGTAATGATACTGAGATTTAAAGATCTTCCATGCCCCTTGAACTTGCTGATGTTGCAGGAAGGGGAGGATCAAGAGAGCACGGGAACCAAGCTACCATCTGTGCTGGTGACTGGAAGCAGGGGCAGCAGCAGTGATGGCAGCCGGGGCAGCAGAGGCAGCAGCAGCGGCGCAAACGCCTTTTCCTTTGAGCCAGTCAGAATCTCTGCTAAGGACTCTTGCTAAGGACTGCCAGGGAGGAGAACTGCTGAGGGGCCAGAGCTGCTGGACACAAGGCTGCCTGGATGCTGAACAGTTGCCGTGAGTGAGGAGAGGAGGACCTTTGCCTGAGGTTGCCTGTCCTGTTTTGAAGGCTTAAGAATGTGGGTATTTAGTACTTTATCTACATGTGCCAACTTCATAACTACTGTGTGGGCTTTGACTTTCTGGTTTGCAGACTCAGTCTTTTGGTACTTGAATAAATGCTTTGACTATATTTCTCATGTAGAGAGCCTGTTACATTTTGTGATTAATAACCATAACAGCATACTTATAATTTACTATAGGCTTTGTGAATGCTGCATTGCTGATACATAGACAGACAGACAGACAGACGGACAGACGTGGGAGAGAGAGAGAGAGAGAGAGAGAGAGAGAGAGAGGGAGAGAGAGAGAGAGAGAGGGAGGAAGTGAGAGAGGGAGAATGTGATCTTTAAACTATAGTCCAGTATAACTAAGATTTCTGACAAAATTCTAGAAGACAGTATCAAAGTCCTTGTTAGTGGTTCACTGGATAAAAGAGTGATAGACTGAGTTCCTAAGATAAGAGTTCTCATTGATTTCTCAAGAACTTACTGTGGAAGACTAATTTCATTTTTGACAGGTAAATTTACCTCTTTATTTGGCTTTCCCCCAATTAATCCTGTTTCTTACTCATATATAGTATATATTACAATATATCACATCATATATTAT
>JAQQSW010003438.1:0-14693 GCA_028646575.1 Pseudocheirus occidentalis | reverse complement strand
CTGCCCTACCAGAAAGTTAGAGAGCAGATCAGGGGAGGGGCTTTACATTGGGATTGCTGTTTTAGGATTGTGGCAGGGGAAAGACAGGGAGAAAATTTGTAATTCAAAAGTCTCATGAAAATGAATGATGTTAACAAGAAAACAAATTTTAAAAATGCTAAATAAATAAATGAATAAAAGAACCAGAGGACAAAATAAAACTTGAAAGAATTCACCAATCACCTCTTGAAAAAGATCTCCAAAAGAAAACTCCTAGGAATGTTATAGCCAGGTTCCAGAGTCCCCAGATGAAGGAGAAAATATTATAGGCTGCCAAGAGGAAGCAATTTGAATACTGTGGAAACACAATTATGATAACCCAAGATCTGGCACCTTCTACAATGAGGTATCGAAGGGCCTAGAATATGATATTCTGGAGATCAAGGGAGCTAGAATTAAAACCAAGAATCACCTACCCAGCAAAATTGAGTATAATGTTCCAGGGGAAAATATGGTCATTCAGTGAGGTGGAAGACTTTCAAATATTCTTGCTGAAAAAACCAGAAATGAAAAGAAAAATTTACACTCAAATACAAGAAGCATGAGAAAGTAAACATGGGAAAGAAATCATAAGGAACTTATCAAAGCTGAACTATTTACATGCTAACATGGAAAAACAATAATTGTAACTTATGAAACCTTTCTTAGTATGAGGATAGGTGAAAGGAATACAAATATATATATATATATAGATATATATATGTATACATACACATATATGTCTATATAGTATATATGTTTATATGCGTATGAATACATATCTGAATATGTGTATATATGAGTTCATAAAGGACACAGGATCAATTGAATAGGAAGGGATGATACTTTAAAAGGTGAAATTCTAGGTGGGAGAGGATTAGAATGAGAGGAGACAGAGAGAGACGGAATGGAGTTAATCATCTCATATAGAAGCGGCAAGGGATAACTGTTACAATGGAGGGGAAGAAGAGGAAGGCAAAAGGGAAAGGGTCAACTTTACTCTCATTGAATTTGGCTTAGGAAAGGAATGACTTAAACTCTAAACTGGGTATCTTGCCACACAGGAGAGAAGGGGGGGATGGGGATGAGAAGTGGGATGATAGAGAAGAGGGCAGGGTGGGGGTGGGAGGGTTCCTGGAAGCACACACTTCTGTAAAGCACAGGGACAGGGTAGAGAATAGAACAAGGGGGGTGGGGGGGTGGGATAGGAAGGAGAGACATATAATCAGTCTCTCACAATATGTCCACTGCAGAGACATTCTGCATAATTACACATGTACAGCCTGTACTGAATTGTTTGTCCTTCCAGTGACAGTGGATGACAAGGGAAGGGAAAGAATCTAGAATTTAAAGTTCTATAATCAAATGTTAAAAATATATATTTGTTATTATTATTATTATTATCATCTACATGCAACTGGGAATTAAGATATACAGGCACTGGGGTAGGGAAACCCATCCTGCCCTACCGGAAAGGTAGAGGGGCTTTAGGGGAAGACACAGGAGAGAGCAGGTTGGGGGAGGGGCTATACAGTGGGATTGCTGCTTTGGGGTTGTGGGTAGGGGAAAGACAGGGAGAAAATGTGTAACTCAAAATCTTGTGGAAATGAGTAATGTAAACAAGAAAATAAATTAATTCAAATAAAAAAAACAAAAAGAAATTCACATGCTATCAATATTGTAATCTATAAATCCTGGAGTTGATCAGAGGTAGAACAAGAGTATTAAGCTTAACTAGTTATAAAAGTTAATACTTACATAACTTTTAAGGTTTACAAAGCATATCGCTGGATTTTTACAAACCTTTCTGAATGTAAGATACCATACTTATTTAACCTCATTTTAGAGAGCAGAAAATGGACACTCAGAAGGTTAAATGACATGTCCATGTTCAGACTACTAGGAAGTCACAGGGCTAGGACTTCAAGTTAGCGTTCCTTGCTCTCTCAATACCCTCAGATATCACCCTTTATTTGCAAAGAATGAAGGGGAACCTCTTGTTCTTCTGCCTTTCTGGAAAACTCCACTTAAAGGCAAAAGGGATTTCTGCTCACCTCTGTGCTGTATTCTCTTGAAGAGAGATGTGGGAAAGTAGAAAGAGCAGAAGACTGCAGTCACAAGATCTAGATTCAGATTGTGCCTTGGTCACTTAACTACCTTCTGTGTGACCTTAGGAAAGCTACATCTCTTCTCTGGGTCTTGATTTACTTGTTTGTAAAAGGAGAGAACTGAACTAGATGGCCTTCCTCTAAGGCAGCGGTTCTCAACCTGTTCAGTTTGTAACAATGAAAACACATCCTGCATATCAGATACTTACATTATGATTCATAACAGTAGCAAAATTACAGTTATGAAGTAACAACAAAAATAATTTTATGGTTGGGGGTCACCACAACATGAGAAACTGTATTAAGGGGTCATGGCACTAGGAAGGTTGAGAACCTCTGCTCTAAGGTCTTTTCTAGCTTCAAATCAACAATCCTTTGAATACAAAACATTAGGCATGGAGAAGGGAGAACCAAAGAGCAAAAACACATAAACATTGTCAAAAGTCACAGTATTTACTGCTCTTGCTATAAGAGCTGAAAGGCTTCAAAATCAATGATGGGTTATAAGGGTCTAAACATCACAAAAAGAACTTACACAAGATAAAGATAGGAAGGTTTATCTTTTCTCTTACATAAATAAGAGGAGAGAGGTAGCACAGTGGATAGAGTGCTGGGCTTAGAATCAGGAAGAAAGACTCTGATGTGTGACCCTAGATAAGTCACTTAACCCTGCTTGCCTCAGGTTCCTTAACTGTAAAGGAAATGGCAAACCACTCTTAGTATTTTTGCCAACAAAACCCCAAATGGGGTCATGGAGAGTCAAGACACAAATGAAATGTCTGAACAACTCTTCCAGATACACACATAAAGTCTCATGGGCATCAAAGACAAATCTCACAGCCAGACAACCACGGCATCAATCAATCACCCTGTTTTCCAGATAAGATGAGACCCTGGCAACTAGTAATGGAGAAAACTACTGCCAGGTAAATCATGCGATAACTCCCATAATCTAATTCTATTACCAAGAGAGTCAGGTATTATTATCCTTAGCAAAAAGTGGCTTTTTTTTAAAGGTACAGGAACAGACAATATATCATATTAGTACTCTGACTGAGACCTTCTCAATGGTCCAGTCTAAAGGTCTAAACTATGAAGAAATTCTACCTGTCAAGAAACCTATTCTACTATATTCACTTTGAAGAACTGAGCAAAGCGCGCGCACACACACACACACACACACACACACACACACACGAAACTGAATCAAATTTAGCTCTGAGAACAAGAGCCGTTCCCCAACAGATAAACGGTCAAAGGATATGAATAGGCAGTTTACAACAGAAGAAAACCAAGTAATCAACAACTGTATTTAAAAAAAAATTCTTCAAGTCACTAAGTGAGAAAAACACAAATTGAACCCCACTTCATATCCAACAGACTGGCAAAGATGACAATAAAAGGAAAATGACAATTGCTGGGACTGTAGAAAAACAGGCAAAGTCATAGGCTGTTAGGGAAGCTCTGAATCTGCCGACGTTCTGGAAAGCAGCAGGCAGGTGTGCCCGAACAGCCACTAAACTGCATAAATCCTTGGACCTGGATGTCTCAATACTAGGTTCATGTTCCATATAAATAACGAATAGAACAGAAAAAGAAGATTGTGTGTGAAACCATAAATCTCTTACAGCTTGTTTTCCTTTAAAAGTATATAATAAGTTCAACCTATAACTTTCAGAGACACTAGACTTGTCTGTGCTTTTTTCTGGATTTCTCTACACTTCTTTGTTTAAAAAAAAAATAACGTAGTGTTCCTCTTTATTTCCTCGTGTCCTCCTACCCAACCCCTGACCTCTCTCTTTCCCATCATCTTCCACCCCAACCCTAAAAAAAAAGAAAGACAAAGCTCTTATAACAAATAACAAGCTGTATGTAAGAGATCCACAGGTTTGTGCACAACCCTCTTTTTCTGTTCTATTATATATATGGAAACACTCATTTGGTATTTGTACATTTAAAAAATTTTTAAAGAAAACAAATAAAGCTAACAAATTACAATCTTTGACATTATTTCTCTTTTCCTATTGCCCCATATGAACATTTTTAAAATACTAGATATTACTACATTAAGATCAACAACTCCAAAGTTACAAAACAGCAATGAAGAATTCAGTGTCAAAATCAAAGCATGCTTTTTGCTTCAGCATTATTGATTTTATGTAGATGGCACACCTGGTATACAGTCAATGCTTAATAAAGGCTCACTGACTGACAAAATAAAGTGGGGTGGTGGGCAGGGACACGTGTATACGTTTAAAAGGGTTTGAGGAAGGAGAGAACTATCAGGTTTCCCTTAGGTAAGACCCAAAAAACCCAGACTGTTAGAACCAGAATGGCCCTTCAGGATCATCTGGCTTATTATTCTCTTTGGGAGCAAGTCAATAAGCATTTAAACATTTACCTAGTGCCAGGCACAGCACTGAGCACGAGGGACACAAACAAAAACAAAAGAAAAAGACAGTCCCTTGCTTCCAGAAGCTTACATTCTAAGGGCAACATTCTAACGGGGTCAAAACAGGGTAGTTAAAAGGCACAGGAGATAAAGAAATGGAGATCCGAAGTCTTTCAAGCCTGCATGACTTCTTGCCAGTGGTTTCTGATATAAGATTGTGCTGTGCTCCGGAAAAAATGGTATTTTTACACTGATTTTTAAGCATTTCCTAAATAGTTTATCTAGGTTTTTTAAAAGTAAAATTGTAGTAAAATTCATTCAAACAGAGATAAAGAGAACAATTCTCTTTAATGTTATATTTAGGTGCTGTGTATATTTTCCATCTCAAAAACTGGAAAAACAGCTTCATTGTTCTCATTTATAGCCACAAGAGGGCGCAATCACTTAACACATTATGCTCTGAAATTTCTATTTATTCATTGGCCATGCAACATGTTCCCTCTTCCCATGCCCCACTAAGTTTTAAAAACAAGCGGAATTTGAATCTCTAAATCTCTGCTTTCTTATGGGATTCCCATGAATCTGCAGTGGGCCTAAACCATGTGGTGGTATGACTTCCTGGGGTACTTTCTGCTAAAGAGAAAAAGTCACTAAATTCCACTTAATGGATCTAATCCAGTCCACTGCAAATCCATCCAAACCGAAACTGCACCCCACAATGCTACCTAAACCTCTTTATTCTTCTATTCCCAAGCCCCTCCCCCGAACATCATCCCATCCCACAGCTTTCCAACCCAACAGCATCCCTCACACACAGGTAAGGGCCACATCCTTTCCCCAATTGTTGCCATCCACACCTAGGGATGGTCTCCTAGGGACCTTCCTCTCCTCCTTCCCTCCCATTACAGAATAAAGGGTTTTCCTCTTTACTATGTGTCTGCTACTATCTGCTAAAAACTAACACATGGGCTTGGGGCTTTTTTCCCTAAAAGGGATAAAAATGAAATCAACTTTAACACATAATTGGTCCTGAGGACAAAGGTTTAAAACTTTTAGTCACTTTTTCCAGGCATTTAAGGCATAGAAGCCTAGGCCTCGCCAAGGTTGAATGACTTCCTATTAGCATGAGAGCCAACAAACCATTCCCACCAGTACAGCCCAACTATAGCATATACAGAGGGCAAAGAGGGGAACAATGTACCTTTGCGGGACACCCTCTTCCATGCTACTGTGCTAATAACCACTTATTTTGGCAAATATTATAAAGTCTCTAAAGTGTCTCATTTGATTCCAATTCCAAACCAAAACAACTGGATGATCTGAGTCAAGCTTGGCACAGAACATCTAGTACAGCCAGGAGGACCGGTTCAGGAAGACCTTGTGACTGACCTCATGGCTCAAGTGAGGGACAGGGGATGCACAAGATGCCTAGGGTGATCATGTGAGCTGGAAAAAGAGCCAAGCACCCTGTGCCTATTCTACTACTGTGTCTCTCAATGGGACAGCAAGGGGGCCCTCACTGACTATGTGATACAACCCACTGAGTGCTTGAAGAGGTTGATAAGGAAAATAAATTATCACCAGGACTAGAAAGAAAGGAAGGAAGGGAAGGAAAAAGGGAGGCAAGGAAGGAGGCTGAACTTATTGGCACGCACTATGTGCCAGGGACTAAGTACTTTTGCAAATATTATTATGTTTGATCCTAACAACAATCTTGGGAGAGAGATGCTATTATTATTCCAATCTTTCAAATAAGGAAACTGAGGCAGACAGATGTTAAGTCAGTGAGTCATCTAGCATCTAATAAATAACCAGAGTGTGCCAGGAACTATGCTCAGTCCCTGAGGATACAAAGAAAGGCAAGGAACAGTACCTGTTCTCAAAAAGTTCAGTCTAATGGGAGAGACAAGGAGCAAACAGCTATGAACAAACAAGACACACAGAGAGCACAATAGAGATCATCTCAGGAAAGACAATAAGATTTGAGGACAGGGAACAGATTCTTGTGGAAGGCAAGATTTTAACTGAGATTTGGAGGAAGGCTGGAATTCCAGGCATGGGAAACAGCCAATGAAAATGCTCAGAATCCAGAGATGGAATATCTTGTGGTAGGAAGAGCAGAGGGGTCAGTGTCACTGACTGCAGAGTACATGCAGGGAAAGGGAGGATGCCAAGAGGGAATAGGGTAAGATACTGTAGGGGTTTGGTGGAATGGATCTATTCACCCAACCAATCCTCCTTCCTCTCCCATGCCCTATGAGCAGCTTCTTTGACAGGTGAAAGGGAGCCCTGGGAGCTGACTGAATAGAGGGTGACATGGTCAGAGCTCCGCTTTGGGAAGATCCATTGGACAGCTGAGTGGAGGATGGACTGGAGTAGATATTTCCAGCAGAGAGCAAGTAAGCTATTGCAAGAGTTTAGGCCTGAGGTGCAGTGTCGAAGAAAGAAAAGGGGGTATACAAGAGATGTTGCAAAAGTAGAAATGATAGGCCCTGGGGCGGCTAGGTGGCGCAGTGAATAGAGCACCGGCCCTGGAATCAGGAGTACCTGAGTTCAAATCCGGCCTCAGACACTTAACACAAAAAACTAGCCGTGTGACCGTGGGCAAGTCACTTAACCCCAACTGCCCTCCAAAAAAAGCAAAAAAAAAAAAAGAAATGATAGGCCCTTGGCAACAGACTGGATATGAGGGGTGAGGGAAGCTTAGAGCAGGGGAAGGTTTGGGGGTGAAAGGTAATTCAATTTTGGACACATTGGGTTTAAGATGTCTACAGGACATCTACTTCAACATGTCTAAAAAGTAATTGGAAAGCCAAGAACGGATGTCTGCAGAGAGGTTTGAGCTGAGCATGCAGATCCAAGAGTCATCTACAAAAAGATAACTGGGAACACAGAGAATGAGGTCACTAAGTAACAAGGGACAGCTATGGATGGAGAAGAGAAGGAGGTCACGAGACTTGCTCTGGCTCACACAGCTAGTGTCTGAGACCAGAGGCCCTTCTGACTCCAATGTTCTCCCAACTTCAACCTCCGTTGGCCTAGAGAAGTTAATCTCCTATTGCCTCTGGACCTACTTACCATTCCTTTAACTTTCTGGATCATTCTGCTAGTCTCTAACTACCATACCCCTATACATGCTGTTTTCTCCTACTAGAATCCACATTTCTTGAATTCTGGTCTGTCTTTGCTTTTTTATTTGTATCTGCCAAAGCTCCGAATAGTACTTGACATACATTAAATGCTTCCTACATGCTTTTCCATGGAATGATTCATTCTGTTGTTGGTTAGGGTGCACAACTCCTCTTAGCAGAGGTACACTGATTTAGGGGGTCTACCAGAAGAGCTACTTTTGCAAAGCTAAGTGAAGCAGCTGGGGGTTCTGGACCGGCACTCTCTTTTGGTCCTTCTTAAGTGGCTAAGATAGGGAGGTACCTATACCTAGTCAAAAAAGAAGAGTTCCTTTTATGAGTGGCTCCCCTACAAGGTGGATAAGAAAGATGGGAGTAAAATTCCTAAAAGACAGGGGTTTGGTAGAATGGATCTATTCACCCAACCAATCCTCCTTCCTCCCCCATGCCCTATGACCAGCCTCTTTGACAAACAGATTCCACTTTCTGGAAAGACAACCACTCAAATGAAACTTTATGGTTTCAACCATAAAGGCTCCCTTGTCATACAAACATGAAGAGACCAACTGGCGAAATTTGAGCAGGAGATCAAGACAGCAACGGCAGCTGGCTACACAAATGGCAGGATGAGGTCTGGAGCTCTGTGCACCGCTTGGGAGGGTACAGAGTAATGACACTCCCTTCCACAAAAGCTTTGAGTATGTCTCATGAAACATGAGACTGATAAATTGATCTATGGTCAGACTATAGGGGTACTAATAAAACTGTACTGTTTCATCTAGGATTGAGGTAGTAAGAGCCCTTAAACCCCACCAAAGTTTCAGGCATTTCCCAAGACACTCTCTTAAGATTTCAATAGATGCTGGATTTGAGAATGATATAAAAAGCTCACTTTGCTAAATCAAGGAAAAGTCTATTCCTAAACTCCTAGTGTAACAATCCTATCAAAATAAGGTAAATCTGACATGGCTTGTCCTGAATGAAGCTAGACTGGTTCTCATTTCTGTTTCTAGATGTTCACTAACCATCTCTTTAATGATTATTTATACAATATTCCAGGAATTTTAAGTCAAGCTCAACTGATCTAAAGTTTGTAGATGGTTCACTTCCTATTTTTATAAAATGGGACATTTGCCTTTCTCCACATTGATTAACATACCCATAACCTTTGACACAGATATTCGACAGATAGGTATATATCCCAAGAGGTTGAGGATAAAAACAAAGGTCCTCTTTGCAGCAACCCTTTGTGCAGTATTACTGCAAAAAGAACTAGACACACAGTATATGCCTATATACTGCAAGTTGCTAACAAAGCAAGGATAGATGAATCAAAGCAAGGATAGATGAATGAGATGGAATATCACTGTGCTATAAAAAAATTATTTAAACAATAAATATGATACAGAGAAGCATGGAAAGACTTGCATAAACTGATACAAAGTAAAGTAAACAGCACCAGAAAAACAACACACACAACAAATAAAAAGATGTTAATGGAAAGAACAAGAACAAAACAACTAAATTTGAATGTTGTCAAAGTATCTGACAAAGAACTGATATGAAAAGACACCTCCCACCTTTCTTTGCATAAGTGACAATTATGGATGTAGAACACCATGGATATCAATTTTTTTCCAATGTATTAGTTTTGTTAAACTCTTTGTTTTCCTTTAATATTTGTTATAAAGGATGATACTTTAGGAGGAGGAGGGGGAAGGGTTATAATAAGGAACTGAAAGTGATGTAAAAACAAAAGATATGGAGGCAGCTAAATGGTGCAGTGAACAGAGCACCCAGCCTGGAGTCAGGTCAAATCCAGCCTCAGACACTTAACACTTATTAGCCATGTGACCTTGGGCAAGTCACTTAACCCCAATTGGCCTGCCTTCCCCCCTCCAAAAAGCCAAAAGATATCAATAAAAATTAATTTTTTTTAAAAATTACCCTTCTGCAGTCTTGTGACATTTCTTCTGTCTTCTACATTCTTCCAAATATTATTGACAGTGACTTAGCAATCACATCTGCCAGTTCTTGCAATATGAAAGTTATTATTACCAAAGGATGTAGTACATCTGCGCCAGGTAACTTGAATTCATCCAGGGCATCTAGGCTCTCTTACTATTTCCTTTACACATCTGGGGGAATTAGCTCCCTGCAGCTATTTCTGCTCTGTCATGTCAGTTCAAAGGTTACTCTCCTTCGGCAGAAAAAACAAAAGCAAAATAATAACTGAATAGCTCCGCCTCCCTCTCCTTCGGTAGGGTTGTCCCCCATTCACCCTAAGCAACAACCCTATCCTTCCTAGGAGCCTACTCTGTTCTCCCTGCCTTCCCCCTAAATCCCAAGAAAAAAAACAAAAACACAAAGGCAGACACGAGTCTTTGTCAGCCTCCCTCACCAGTGTCAGTTCTGGCTCTAGCACAGAGCAAGGCTGTGTCCTGGATAAAGCACTGAAGCTGGGGGCAGGAAGACCTGAGACTGAATCCTGCCGCACTTAGATACTTACTCCCTGTGTGATTTCTGGGCAGGTCTCTAAACCTCTCTCAGCCTGCTTCCTCATTTATAAAACGGCCATAATAACAGCACCTGCCTGACCTGGTTATTGTAAGGTACAGAAGAGATGATGTGTGCAAAGTGCTCTGCTAACCGAAGAGTTCAAGGTAAATGCCAGTTGTTATCACTGCTGTGACACAAGGCTTCTGACAGAACCGTGAGATACTCCTATTCACTGCTCTTATTAACTGACCCTTCTTTCAATTTTGTGTATGTTTCCTTTTTAAATCTAAGTTTGTTGGTGAGCTACCTGCACATCCATATGGATCTCTTCAGATGGTTCTCATTTTTCTATTCATAGAAATTGTTTCCTTTTGTGTCTTCAGAATTTCATTACAGTACTGAGTATCACCTCCTTTGGACTGACTTCCCCTGAAAACCTTTCATGCAAGACTTGTTATCTATTCTTCCTCTGAATCTTTGGAAGTTTGCTTTCCACTAGAGATCCACGCATGGTCCGACATTAGGAAAACAACATGTTTAATATCAAAACCAAATGACTGCCTTAAAAAATGCAGAAAAATACTTTATAATGTATAATACTCATCTATGCCTTAAGAAAAAAACCCTATAAAGTATATGCAGAGAAGGGTCTTTTTATAATATGATCCAAAAAAGTATCTGTCTAAAAGTAAAAGCAAGTATTATATACAATGAAGAAACACTTGAAGTTTTCCCAAAAAACATAAAAATAAAACAAAAATACCCCTTTTCTCTATTATTTAAAAAAAAAATTCTAGAAATACCAGGAAGTACAGTAAGATGAGAAAAAGAAATTAAAGGCATAAAGGAAGAAACAAAACTCTCCCTATTTCCTAACAGTTAACTTAGAAAACCCCAGGGAATTAGTAATTAGTTCAAGGCAATAACATTAACAAAATTGCAAGTTAGAAAATAAACCGATAAAAATCAATAGCATTTCTATATAATATAATACTAGTAAAATGCAGAAATCAATAACAGAAAGGGAAGTTACATTCAAAATAACTACAAAATATATAAAACATGGGAGTTAATTTCCCAAGCAAACTCATTACTACTTGCACAAATACAACTGGAAAATGTTCCTTAAAGAAATAAAGCTGGAGGAATATTTAGTACTCATACCTGAACCATGTAGATATAATAAAAATAAAGTTAATTTAAAAATTTAATACCATACACATCAAACGACTGAGGGGATATTTATTTTACAGCCTTTCCCATACTACCAACAAGGGATTCTCTGACATTCTCTTCCCTGACCACCTTTTCTAACTCTGGCTATACTTTCAATCATGTCCCTGATTTCACTATCATAAAGGGGTAGTTGGTATATTCCATGCTCCCCACTGCCACTTGCAGGTTCTTCCTCTACCATTATCACTCAGTAACCTCTCCTTCTTTAAAGTTCATTCAATCCATATTTATTGCCAAATCTAAATAGTGGATATGGTTGTCTACCAAATTTCAGGACACAATCTATGGTTCCTCAACAAGTTCAGTATCTGGCTCACAGTCCTTCTCTCCACCAAACTCCTCTCCTTATACTAAGAGACTTCAGCATAACATATTGCTACTCTCTCAAACACCCTAACTTTTCAGCACCACAATTTGTTCATTTCCTATGACCTTCCACACCTCAACTATAAACAATGTGATCTTGCCCTAACACACAAAAAAACCATTTTCATCTTGGGAAACTCTTTTATCTGATCATAACCTGTTGTCATTCCACCTATCCCTGTGCCATGCAACCACAAGTCATGTCCTTCACTTTCCCCACAATCTCCAATCCCTTGACCTTTCAATTCTTTCCCAGGCCATCATGCCCAGCACTGGCCATACTCTTTCCCACTCCCCATCTTCACCCTTGGAGAACTAAATCAATTTACGCTGTCACCTTCTCAATTCCCTTGCCCCCTTTTTAGTATTCAAAACTCTACACAGTCTATTTCCCAGCCATACCTTTTCAATATTCTTACATCCAACACTCTCACATATTTTTCAATCCAGTAACAGTGGCCTTCATGTTATGTTCCACAAAAACACTCCATCTCCCAACTCCAGGTATTTTTTCTGGCTATCCACATACCTGGAACATTCTTCCTCCTAATCACCACATCTAGACTTCCTAGCTTTTTTAAAATCCAAGCAAAAATTTCACCTTCAACAGCAAGCCTTTCCCAATCTCTCTTAATTCTAGTGTCTTGACAGCTAATTATTTCCTATTTATCCTGTATATACATATCTGATTGCTCATTTGCTGTCTCCCCTATTAGACCGTAAGCTCCTCAATGCTAGGGACTGTCTTTTCCTTTCTGTCTGTCTATAGCGTTTAGCACAGTGCTGGACACTTATTAAGTAGGCACTTAAGAAATGCATATGACTGACTGACCCATATCTCACCCATCCTCAAAAAATCCTCCCTTGATTCATCTATCCCTGTTAGCTATCATCCTGTATCTCTCCTCCCTTTTTGTGGCGAATCTCCTTTAGGAAGTCATCTATGCTAGATACTGGCAACTACTTCCTTTCTTTTTACTCTTCTTCATAACATTCAAATGAAAATACTCTCTCTAAAAGCAGTTAGGTGGCACCATGGATAAAGTGCTGGCCCAGGAATCAGGAAGACTGAGTTCAAATGATGCCTCAGACACCATGTAACTCATGTCTGCCTCTTACTTCACCAGGTTGTTGTGAGGGTTAATTGAGATCACTGTTATATAAAGTGCTTAGCAGAATGCCTGGTACATAGTAGGAACTTAATAAAGGCTTGTTCTTTCTCTAATGTTACCAATGAGCTCTTAATTGCCAAAACTAGTAACCTTTTCCCAAATCCCATTCTTCTTTACTTCTCTGCAACTTCTGACACTGTCGAACATTCACTTTTCCTGAGACTCTCCTTTCTAAATGTTCTTGCTCTCTCCACGCTCTCATCCTACCTGTCTACCTGCTACTCAATTTCCTTGCCATATCTCCATCCAGATTATGCTCCATAATCACGAATGACTCCCAATATCTGGGCTTGCTCAAGCCCCTCCATCTCTTGACTCTGGACATTTTTCTAGCCACTGCCCATGCCTGAAATTCTGTCCATCCTCATCACGCCCTCTTGGCTTCCTTCAAGTGTCAGTTAAAGTCTCGCCTTCTACAAGAAGCTTTTCCTTCTCCTTAATTTTGTGCCTTTCTTTTGAGAGGGTCTCCAACTTACCTTGCATATATCTTGTTTGTTCATATTTATTTGCTTCTTGCTCCCCTGTGAGTTTCTTGAGAACAGGGATTGTTTTTTGCCTTTCTTTGTATCCACCATGCTGAGCATGGCCCCTGGCATAGAGCAGTCACCTAATAACTGTTGTTGTTAAGTAATAAAATTTGTAGGAAAAAAAAAGGTCTTGAATATCAAGAAAAATAACGGGAAAGGGGTAGTGATAAAAGAGGATGGCATTTCTAGACCTCAAAAAAGTAGAAAATGTCAAAACCACTTGGTACTAGTTGAGACATATTAAGGTATATTAATAGCAGACCTGAAAGCACTAACCCATTACTCAGTAAACCCCCAAAACAGAAATCCCCTAAAACAGAAAGCCCTCTTTGTTAATAATGGCTAGAAAAAATGGAAGCCCAGAATGACAGTCAGTAAGCTTAGGCTACATCTTCAGGCACACTCAATTAGCAAATTAAGAACAGACATGTGAACCAAAAAGAACAAACCATAAAAAATCAGAGGAGAGCTAGACCATATACCTTTCACAGCTATATATCCTTAACAAATAAGGGAGAAAGGCGATTATGCAAGAGAAGACAGGTAACTTTTACTCAATGAAATTGAAAAGCTTATGTATAAGCAAAATGAGTGTATCTATGATAAGCCTGGGCATTCATCTTGTTCCCCAGGCCTAGAATATTCTCCCTCCTCAATTCCACCTACTAACTTCCCTGGTTTCCTTTTAGGTCTCAACTAAACTCCCATCTTTTCCTGGAAGTCTTTCCCAACCCCTCTTAATTCTAGTGCCTTTCCACTGTTAATTATTTCCTAGTTATGCTGTGTATTCCTTACTTTGTCTATGTTTGATTGCATGCTGCTTCCCCCATTAGACTGTAAACTCCCTAAGGGCAGGGACTGTCTTTTGTCTCTTTTTGTATCCTCAGCATTTAGCACAGTGTCTTGCACATCTCAGTGCTTAATAAATGTTTATTGTTTGATTGCTCAATTGATCACTTTCTCTTCACATATCCAAGCAGCTGCCAAATCTTGCCATTTCTCCACATCTCTCATATACATTCCCTTCTCTTTTTTTTTTTTTTTTTTTGGGGGGGGAGTTCCCAAGTTTATTGGAAAGAAGGCAAAAGTAAATATTAAACAGCTCCTCTTGGTGTTTTGAAGTTCATTCCAACTGTGGGCTGGGTAACTTGCAGGTTGGACAAACTGCCAAAGTCCAGAAGTTTCAACATTTCTTTAGTATCAGGGTCTACTTCAATAATTTCTTGATCCAAAGCAGAGACCTCAGG
>JAQQSW010003437.1:0-14693 GCA_028646575.1 Pseudocheirus occidentalis | reverse complement strand
CCTTACAGTGGGATCAATGTTCTGGGCTGGGGGGTAGGGGCAAAAAGGGGAGAAAATTTGCAACTCAAAACCTTGTGGAAATGAATGATGTAACCAAGAAAATAAATTAAAATTTAAAAAAAAGAAAAAAGAAAAAAAGTGCATTCTGGAGCACTGTGAGGTATAAAATGGATAATTTTGATTACATTAAGTTAGAAAATTTTTATACAAATAAAACCAATGTAACCAAGATTGGATAGAAAACTGGGAGAAAATTCTATGGATAGCTTCTCAGATAAAGGTCTCATAGCTCAAATATATAAAGAACTTTGTCAAATTTATAAGAATACAAGTCATTCCACAATTGATAAATGGTCAAAGGATATGAAGAGGCAGTTTTTTGATAAAGAAATCAAAACTATATTAAGTAATATCAACAGATTCTTTAAATCACTATTGACTAGAGAAATGCAAATTAAAACCACTTTCTGAGACATCATCTTATCAGATTAGCTAAAATAATAGAAGCGGCAAATATTAGAGATGTGGAAAAATGGGTACACTGCTTCATTATTGGTGGAACTGTGAAGTGATCCAACCATTTTGGAGAGCAATCCGCAATCATGCTCAAAGAGTTATAACAGTGTGCATACCCTTTAACCTAGCAACACCACAATTAGGTCTGTTTCCCAAGGAGATTAGGGAAAAAGTAAAAAAAAAAAAACAAAACTAACTAACTTTTTATGTTCTGAAATATTTATAGCAGCTGTCTTTGTGGTGGCAAAGAACTGGAAATTGAGGGGAGCCCATCAATTAAGGACTGGCTGAACAAGCTGTAATATATGACTGTGATGAAACATTACTGTGCTATAAGAAATGATAAGCAGGCTAATTTGATAAAAACATAGAAAACTTTCATGAAATAATGAAGAGTGAAATGAGTAGAACCAAAGGAACACTGTGCACAATAATAGTATTATTCTAAGAACAACTTAGAATGCCAAGTTATTTTACACATCACAAATATTCAAACCAATTACAAAGCACCTATGAAGCAAGATGCTATCCACATCCAGAACTGTTAAATAGACGTATGTATAGTATATTCATTTGTATTTGTGTGTGTGTGTGTAATGGTGGTGGGGGGAGGGAAAGAAAAAAGAACACAGTAAAGAAGAAAACTTGGAAGTACAGAAAACATAGGGTAGCTTTAAAAAAGATGTGTAGTATTTATTATATAATATTTTTAAAAAGTCAATTGTGAAGTGGAAATCCATGGTTTTATAAAAACTGAATCCTCTTCTGTTGTGTTGTGTACATGGAAATGTTCTTTTTTTTTGGTCTTTTTGTCTTTAAGTTCAAAATGAATTTAAAAAAAGAAAAAAGTGAATTCTGGATAGTAAAGAATCAGACAAGTCTGCTAAAGCTAAACTCTAAGAACTTTTTTTAAAAGCTTCTTTTGTCACCAAATAAGAGTAACTTTCTTTATACAGTAATGAATTCACCAAAATTGGTCATAAACAATGAAATAAAGTGAGATCTGGTAATTTTTTTTAATACTACACAACTGTGATTTAATATTGCACTCAAGTTTCTAGCCATATATCACTTAAATATTCTGAAGCAAGTCTGAAGAAAAACTATTACCAAGTCATGAAAAAATGTCCCATTAAAGATAAACAGGATAAAGGATACCTATAAAGATCAATCAACTACGTGTTTTCTAGAGGTAAAAAAAGGTTGGTTACTTAAAATCTCACTTAATCTATCAATTCATCCAAAACTACCTTGAATAGGTTCTGGGTCAAAGACTGGGACTGGAATTTCTGGCAGAGCTGGTAGTTCATTCATAAATTCCATGTTGGGAGCTGCAGCCATCATTGGATGGTATGGAAACTGGTAAAATGCTTGAAATTGCTCAAAAAAGTATCTAAAAAAAGAAAAAGTGAATAAGAGAACATTTTCATTATAATATTCCAAACTATTTTGCTAAATAAGAAATTACAAAAGATGCTATTTTGTAACCAGAATCTAAACCTTTGTTTCAATAAGAGTATTTAAGGGATATGGAAATGGTCTTCTAAAGATATCACAGAATCTCATAGTTGGAAAGACCCAAAAGTTAACAGCCACATGCCTTCAAAAAAAAAAAAAAAAAAAAAAAAAAGCTATGTTTACAGTTCAAGGTAGATCTGATTGGCTACCATAATATTAAAGATGTTTATAACCTCTCTTCAATGTTCAATCTGTTTCAATATTTAATCATACTAGCAGAAAAAATGTTGATGAATGATATAACATTTGTTATAATAAAATCACTTTAAATCTCATATATTTAATTTCTTTTTTTCAATATGTTCTATATAAGTGATTAAAAGTAAAAAAAACAGAACTATAAATAACTGCTGCTAGCACTCCTAGGCTTAGTTAGTTGTTCAGCTGTGTGATGACAGCAACACACCTCAACTTCAGGGTCATCTTTCTAGTAGCTAATAGACCTCTAAATGTTGAATCTGAAAAAACCAAAGAGACTGACAGTGAACAGATGTTTATTAACAAGAGTTGCTGTAATGATACTGGGATTTGAAGATCTTCCATGCCTCTTGAACTTGCTGATGTAGCAGGAAGGGGTGGAGCAAGAGAAAGCTGGAACCAAGCTAGCATCCATGCTGGTGACTGGAAGCAGCAGCAGCAGGGTGGAAAAACAGTGGCAAGGACTCCTTTTTTCTTTGAGCCAACCAGAATCCCTTCTAAGGACTCCCGCTGAGGACTGCCAGGGATGAGAACTATGCAGGGGCTGGAGCTGCTGGGAGCTTGCTGGGAGCAAGCTGCCTGGATGCTGAGCAGCTGTCATGAGTGAGGAGAGGAGGATCTTTGCCTTGAGGTAGCCTGTCCTGTTTTGAAGGCTTGAGAATGTGGGTGTTTACTACTTTAACTACATGTGCCAACTTCATTACTACTGTGTTGGCTTTGACTTTCTGGTTTCGGGACTCAGTTTTCTGGTTTTTGAATAAATGCTCTGGCTATATTTCTCATGTAGAGAGCCTGTTACATTTCATGATTAGTAACCATATCAGCATACTTATAGGCATTACTGTAGGCACTGTGAATACTGCATTGCTGATACAGTTGCTTAAAATACATTTATAACCATTGAGGGTGATACCATAGAAAGGAATGACTACTCTCCCCAAAATATCCCAATTTACTCTTGGAGGTTGCTGGCAAGGTGTACCCCATTTAGGAAAATCTGGAAATGAAAATTCAAACTTAAGAATGATTTAACTAAGGAATAATTATTCATGTAATTAAATTATCATTAATTTTACAAGAGTTTAGAACTTCAAGATTTTTTCAACTGAGATCTTCCTAAAGTTCACTTAACTATTTACATAACAGTAAACGAAAAGGCTGGGTTCAAGAAATCGGAAGATAAAGTTTTAAATACTACTGTTAACTTTCCCCATATTATTCTTTTTTATTTTACATATATTTTATTCAGGCCTTTTTGTCTTTATATCAGTTATTTGATTCTCACCTCCAGACTGAACCCTAACTTGTGATAAAAAAACACAATAAAGCAAAAACATCCAATAGGGACTTCATCTGACAATGAAAACAACATCCCCCTCCCATCTCTCTGACATGAGAAAGGACACATTTCATTACCTATTCTCTGGGACCATTACTGGTTATTTAATTAGTAATTATTTCATAAACATAATAAATGATATTTTCATATATCCCATTTCATAGATGCTTCAATATAAGCACTATGTAGTTTTCATTTGGAGGAAATAAGCAGATCATACTGTTAACTGAACTTTAATGATTTATAGAAAGCATTCCAGGCAGTGCTAATAGTCATACAATGTTAAGAGATATAAAGAAAGGCCCCAGCATAAAAAGATTTAGGGATCTCCCATTACAGGTAAAAGATGTATTCTTAACCAAACAAGAGATACAGGCAATTACAAAAGATACAACAGATAACTTTGATTAGTTGAAACTGAAAAGCTTCTACAAAGACATTAATGCATCTAGAATAAGAAGGAAAGTGATTGAATGGGAAAAATTCTTTTTATCAAATTTCTCTAATAAAGGCTTAGTACCTAAGATAGAAAATTATAATCATCACACATGAATATAAAAAGTTTAATAACCATTCCCCAATAGAAAAGTGTTCAAAGGCTATGACCAAACAGGTCTCAAAAGAACTGCAAAGTATTCACAACCACATGAAAGGATGTTCCAAACCACTAATAATAAGAGAAATACAAATCAAAACAACCCTGAGGTTTTACCTCATAATTTGAAAACTGGCAAAGAAGACAAAAAATGGGAAGAGTCAAATGCTGGACAGGCTGTGGGAAGAAAGGCACAGTAATATATTGTTGGTGGAGCTGTGAAATGGTACAACCATTTTAGAAAGCAATTTGGAATTATGCAAATTAAAATGACTTAAAATGTCTATACCATTTGAACTCCATTAAACTGACTTATACCCCAGGTAATCCACTGATAAGAAAAAAGTCCCCATAGTCCAAAATATTTCATAGTAGCACTTTTTGTGAAAACTAAGAAATGGAAACAATTTGGAAATGGCTAATTGTAATGAATGTAATGGAATATTACTGTGCTACAAGAAATGATGTATGTGATGCATAGGGAGAAGCATGGAGTGAAATCAGCAGAGCCAAGAAAACATCTCCCCAGTAACTACAACAAAGCAAATGGAAAGAACAGTTGGCCACATGTCAGAAAATCAAAACTCAATGTAACCAACTTATAAAGCTCAAGCAGGACTTAAGTGAAGAGAAATGAGAAGTCATCTCCAACCTACCCCTTTGTGGAGGTGGGAGGTGCACAAGTGTGACATTGCACAGGTTTCTGGACTTTTTCAATATATCTATAAATTGTGGGGTTCCCCCCCCTCAGTAAAAAGATACTACTGATTGTATGGGATAGCTCTCTGGGAGAGGGTAGGGAAGAGATACATGAGATAGATGTAGTGTAAGAAACAGGAAATATCAACAAAAACTTATTTGAAAAAAAGATTTATGGGAAGAAAGATGAAGGTCATGCAAGATGAGTACAGTATGCACTGCCTGAGAAAATGAGGATGAAGGCGATTTCTGATCAACACTGCCAGGGAAAGCCCTCACATTCAGTGAGGACTGAATATGCCATTACTGTCCAGCAATTCTGGCAAAAGATCCCTAGAGAACCAACCCACAATATCTGGGTTTACTATAGACACTCAAAACTTCTGTTGCTTTAAGATTTACCAAGCCTCTTCTCACAACAATCCTTCACAGTAAGCAGTACGTTATCCCCAGACTACAGGCATGACTGATGAGTCAGGGAGAAGTGCCATGTCGAGGGCAAACCAATGTTAAAGATTAGAATTAGGATCTGAACTCAGACCATCTCACGCTTGATGGGCTTCCCACTTCACCATTGCCATCTACACTCATCCTCCATCTTGCGGTTTCAGCCCAGGGCCAATGGAAACAGCGATGGATGTGGGCTGAAATACTGTCTCTTCTATTTACCACTTGTGCAAATCAAAGCAAGTCAGTCAAAGTATCTGAGACTTAATTTCCTCAAGTGTAGAATGAGAGGACTGGATGAGATGAGGTCCCTTGTGGCTCTAAAGCTGGATTTCTCTTTTGATATCCTTTATGTTATCTGTCTGGAACAACACTCCATAAAGCAATGATCCTCAGCTATTCCTAAAGCAAAAGGAAGACTGACCACATCCCTCGCCAGATCAAACTGCACTACCTGACACTCAAGTCTTTTACAGTCTGACACCAATCAATCCTTCAAAGGCCAACTAAAAACAAATCCCTTTCCCCTCACTCTACAGTACAGCCTGGATCCAACACTGCAACTCTCTTCACTGGGCCTTTGCAGAGACTGTGTCCCATGCCTAGGGGGCCCTCATTCCCTTTGAGGCTCAGCTTAAGTGCCATCTCCTGCACATGGAGTCCCCAAAGTCTCAAAGCTATTTTCTTTATTTAAAGCTTTAAGGGCACCTGATGTGAAATCCTTTCCTGATGGGTCAATTAGCATTTATTAAGGGCCCATTATGTGCCAGGTATGGTGTTAAGTGCTAGGGGAAACAAAGAAAGGCAAAAGCCAATCCCTGTCCTCAAAGGGCTCAGCTATAAAGAGGATAATTTAATACTTTACAGAGGAAAGAATTAAAGAGGGTTTGGGAATGGCTTCCTATAGAACAGGGGTTCTCAACCTGTGGGTCTCAACTCCTTTGGGGGTCAAATGACCCTTTCAGAGAGGACACAAGGGTTGCTTAAGACCATCGGAAAACACATATTTCTGATGGTCTTGAGAACCGAGACACAGCTCCTCTATCTGTCTCTAGGCCAGTGTGCCCACATGCAGATACACCCATATAGGAGTATTAAAGGGTTAAAGGGTTGTGGCATTAGGAAGGTTGAGAACCACTGCTACAGAAGGTGAGTTTTCTTGGCTGGGATTTTAAGGAGCCAGAGACGCCAGGAAGTGGAGATGAAGGAGAGCACTGAATGCAGGAGGGGCAGCCAGGGAAAATGCCAGGAGCCCAGAAATGGAGTTTCAGGGAACAAAAAGAAGCCAGTGTCAAGTGGATCAAAGAATACACAAAAAATATAGGGGGTTAAGTCTCCTTCTCCCACCCAATAACCCTGCCGAACTGCTTTGTAGGCACCTAGATAACAGGGCAGCTAGGTGGAGAAGTGGGCAAGGTGTCAGAAAGATCTGAGTTCAAATCCACCCTCAAACACTTACTAGCTGTGAGACCCTGGGTAAGTCACTTCACCCTGGTTGCCTCAGTTTCCTCATCTATGAAATGAGCTGGAGAAGGAAATGGCAAACCAAACCTGTATCTCTGCCAAATGGGGTCCCAGAGAGGTGGAGATGGCTCAAAAGACTAGTGTTCTCCTGTATTTGCTCCTCTTCTCACACATACATACCACCAATAATTTAACAATTCGACAGTGAAGCAGATAAGGCTTGAGCCACTTCAGAGTTGGGTTCAAGTTCAATCTCAAGACAATAATGTTAGCAGCCCCAGGAGGAGCAATTTAAACTCTAAGGGACCTCAGGCCCATTAGTCTCATGTCCCTTAAACTGCAGCTAAGGAGCCTCAGGTGGAGGCAGTTCCCTAACCCATTCACGTCAAAAATCACAGGCCCCTCTATGCTCTACTAAGAAAAGCCATTAATCATTCTGCTTTAAAGCATGAAGTGCTTTTCACTCGAGGTGTTCCAAAATTCTTAATAGGCTTTCAGCTATTTAGGCCTGAAAAAATTAAAGCTTAAAAGCAGCACCCAGGCTTTACAACCACCATTATTCTCACAACACCCAGTAAAGTATGTGCTATTATCACCCCTTTTGAAAAAAAAAAAATCAAGAAACTAATCTGAGAGGCAAGGTGCTTGAAGGCAAGGACTGTTTTAGGTCACTAATCATTTTTTTTTTTTTGGAGGGGAAAGGCAAGGCAATTGGGGTTAAGTGACTTGTCCAAGGTCACACAGCTAGTGTGTCAAGTGTCTGAGACTGGATTAATAATCCTTTTTTAAACTAAATTTAAAAACTTCTTGTTGTTTGACCTTGTCCAACTCTTTGTGACCCTGTGGACCATACCATCCCTGCAACTTTCTTGGCAAAGACACTGAACGGGTCTGCCATTTCCTTCTCCAGTGGATTAAGGCAAACAGAGATTAAGTGACTTGCCCAGGGTCACACAGCTAGCATGTGAAGGTGAATTTGAACTCAGGTCTTCCTGACTCCAGGTCCGCTGTGCTTCCTAGCTGCCTCTAATTAAATTTAATATTTTAAGGCTTAAGTTAAATTTCAGAACCTTAAACCAAATTTAAAAGCTTAAGTTAAATGTGAAAGCTTAAATTAAACTGAATGTAAAAGCTAAACTTGAATTTAAAAGCTTAAGCTAAGTTAAATTTAAAGGCTTAATTTCATTGAGAAGCTTAAATTTAATTAAAAACAAAACAAAACAAAACAAAACAACAAAACTACGTACCAGGCACCGGGCTAAGAGCTGGAGACACAAAGAAACGCAAAACTGCTCCCTGCCCTCAAAGAGCTCGGAGTCTAATGGGGGAGACAACATGCAAAGATTAGAGGTACGAGCCAGAGACCCGGGAAATGCAGGCAGAGGAGGATGGGAAAGGATTCCGGTACGAACTTTATTCCATCTCCGCATCCTCCCGCGCCTTATTCAGGGGCCGACACCTAGTAGGTGCTTTAATAAAAGCTGGTTTAAAAAAAAAAGCGGGGGTGATGGGGGAAGGGGACCAGACGCCAACGTTCCGTGGGGGAAGGGCCAAGCATCTGCGCACGCGCGCCGCCTCCGCCTTTGTACCAAGATGCGGGGCATTTAAAGACCAGCTCCTGCGCATGCCCCCGCCAGGGGAGGAGGTGGGAGTAATGGGGGGAGAACGGGATGGAGGCTGGGGGGCAATAGCCCTCCTCTCGCCAAGCCCTGAAACGTACCTGCTAGGGTCCTCTGCTTCCATTCCCCGCCGCCCTTTCAGTCGGTGGTTCCCGCTCTTAACCAGCGAGCTGCGGATCCCCTGCCGAACAGGAGGGCACCGTCCCAGGCCCGAACGGATAAATGAATGAATGGATGGATGGATGGAAGGAGACGACAGGCTCAAGCCAAAACCCAGAGCTTCTACTCCGCTTCCGAGAATGCCTCCCCTTCGCAGCTCTCCTCCTCAAACTCTCCACTCCTTCCTTCCGACACCCAACAGCCAATCCTAGAGCGGCTTGCGTGACACGTGGTGCAAGAAGCCGGCCAATCGCCTTCCCTCTGGGATGGCCTGCCCAGTAGCTTTGCCTCAAGGGCTTTCGGGAGGGAGGAAAAAAAAGATGGAGAATGCATGGGCGTGACGTCAGCGTCTTTAGCATCTGCGCCAGACCTGTTTCCCCCAGGGCCAAGCGGGGGTGGGGGTGGGGAGGTGCCTAGTTTAGCATGGAATACGCAGGCTGAAAAAACGAGTATTAGGAGTTGCTAGCTAGGATCATGCAGTCATATAATCCAAAGCATTAAAGAAAGATCTCTAATTTACCAATGCCAAATTAAAAATAATCATTGCAATTTATGTAGTCTTAGATGGGACAGTGTAAAGAATGCTGGACCTGGAATCGAGAAAATCTGAGTTCAAAAGCCAGCTTCTGATACTTGTAACTGAGTGACTGCACCAGTCTCTTAAACTTTGTCTGCCTCGGTTTACTTGTCTGTAAGTTGGAGATAAAAATAGCACCTACCTCTTAGGGTTATGAGGATGGAATGAGATAATATTTGTAAATCGTACAAAGCAGTATATACTATAAATGTCAATTACAAGGGAAGAAATTGAGGCTCCCAAAAGGAATTCATAGGAACAGAGAGCTGGAAGAGAAGGGAAACAAAAAGGATACTTAATCCAAGAGGGTTATTTTACAGTTGAGGAAACTGAGGACCAGAAAGGCTAAATAACTTTTTTTTAAGTTGTTAATTAATGCAACTGTTAGGATATTTGAAAGGTCTTGGGGAATGGAGGAGTTGCCACAGGGGTGGCATCCAGAATACACCAAACCAGCCTGAGCTTTTTGAGAGGTTACAAGATCAGTTGATCAGGAGAATGCTATGGCTATAATTTGCCTAGATTTTGGCAAAACATTGGGTGTTGTTGTTGTTTTAAACTTATAATTTATTTAAAAAATTTTTAGGTTCCAAATTCTCCCTCCAAGCTCTCTCCCACCCATTGAGAAGGCAAGCAATTTATCAATTACACATGTGAAATCATTAGCAAAGCACTTAATAGTGTATCTCATTATTCTTATGGAGAAGATGGAGATGGAGAAGGTATAGATTAGATGATAATACAATTAGATGGATTTAGAACTGTTTGAATGGCCAGACTCAGAGTAGTTGTTAATGGTTCTATGTTAACTTGACCATTGGTCTCCAAAGGAATGTCCCAGAGTTCTGTGCCTGACCTTGTGTTTAACATTTTTATTAATGATTTGCATAAGGACATAGCCAATAGGTGTATCAAATTATCAAATTACACAAAATAGGAAGGATGGCTACTAACAGAGTCAGAGTCCAAAAGATGTTGGTAGTCCAGAACACTGGGCTGAATCTTCTAAGGTGGAATTCCATTGGGATAAATTGAGGCAGAAACTCAACTTCCTAAGTTACAGGATGGAAAAGAATTGGATAGGGAGCATTTTTATTTTTTTAAGAGCTGAGGATTTTAGTGGATTGGATGTTCAATATGAGTCATCACTGGGGTGTGACAGCCAAAAAGTATTTCAGGAATAAAAAGATAGTAATCATTCTGTACTCTACCTTGGAGTACTCTGCTTAGTTGTGATAATAAAAACATCATTTATATTAGTGCTTTAAAGTTTGCACATCACTTCATCTATGTTATCTCATTTAATCTTCACAACAACTCTGGGAGTCAGATGCTCTTATTATGCCCATTTTACAAATGAGGAAACAGGCTGAAAGATCACACAGCTAGAATGTTTGATGTAGGATTTAAACTCAAGATTTTCTCCAAGTTAAGCATTTTATCACATAATTTTGTGTTTTGTTTCCCACAGCTTGGTTATATGTGTAGTCATCGATTGGTCTAAAGATGGCTTCAAGGGAAGCATGAATAGTTATCTCTAAAGTCTCCTCCCCCATCCTTCTCCAAGGGAGACTTTGGTTTCTGCCATGAAGGGGAAGCAAGGAGGGGCCTGAGGCTGGCCACTTATATATATGCATGCAGGTTTGGAAATGAGTTATCTCAGCTCAACCAAGATATAGTCATTAACATTACCCAAGGAGACATTTCCAAAAAGTCTCTCCTCTGGCAAGGTGGAGATGGGGACACAGTTAAGGAGTCAGCCCCATTTCGTGGTGGCTTCTTCGAGGGGCCTTTCTTCGGGGACTAGAAGAGAGTGTGGAATCTTACACCCCCTTCCTCAAAGCTGGAAGCCAGACCAGGCTCTCCTCCCAAGGTCTCCACAATCCTGCCCCTCAGCAGGCCGTGAGCTTGGCATCATCGTCTCCACTAGTTACTACAGGGAAAGATGGGGACGGGCAGACTAAGGATACTAACGAGCCTGAAATTGACTAGAAATGGGTCCCGAGGATTGAGGGTGGACAGACCTCAGTGAGGAGCAGCTGAAGGAATTGGGGGACTTTTAGCCGGGAGAAGACTCAGGGGGACAATTTTAGCTGTTTTCAAGTTTCTCAAAGGCTGTTGTATAGCCATGTTTTTGCAAATAACAACGGGTAGGAGTTTTAAAAAAGACCTGCAATTTTAGGTTTGATACATGCGGAAGGACGTCCTAAAAAATGAGAGCGGTCCAAAATTATGATGGATGGCCTTGAGGGGTCATTGAAGGCCTTAAAAAAGACACGTTTAAAGTGTGTTGCAAGCCTTTAGTCCGTAAGACCTGAGATCAAATATGACACTGTGTAACCCCGGGCAAGTCACGTAACCCCGTGTGCCTCAGTTTACCCATTTGTCCAAAGAAATGGCAAACCATCCTGGTATCTTTACCCAGAGAATCCCAAATGGGGTCACGAGGAGTCTGACACAACTGAAGAGGCCTGAACAACAAAATTCCAACGATAGGACGTGCGCCTGGCATGACTTAAGCTCCTTGGGTCAAGCGGAGGTATTTTAGCGGTGGCATAGCCCATGTGTGCGCCCATCCAGGGCGGAAGTGGAAACAGAAACCACAAGACCCGCCCCTGACTGCGCGCCTAGCACCGCCCTTCGGCCCCTTGGGAACGGTGGCCTGGGGCAGAACGCTTGTGACCCTGGTACGCCGCCTAGAGACCCGGCGCGCTGCGGGCGGACTTCTAGCGGTTGCGCGCGCAGCCCCTGCTCCTGCCCCTGCCCCTGCCCCTCCCCCTCCTGATTCAGCGCTTACACTCGCGGTACTCAGTGGCTTAGCGAAGGTGTACCCGCAGCTCTGGGTCCTCCTACCCGGATCGACTCTTCTGGGCTGCGCACGCAGCTCTCGGCCCTTCTGCCGGGACCGACTCGTCAGGGTTGCGCGCGCAGCTCTCGACTTTTCCTGCTCGGGCTTGCACTCGTTGCACCCAAGCTTTTCCCGGGGTGCCCTCGCCACTGCCCGGGCTCGAGGTTCTGCCTGTGAGTTGCGGGTTTAAGCCAGAATACGAGTTGTATACTGTCAGGCAGGGAGCCGGGAAGCGACTGCCTGGAACCCAGGCGGGGAAGACTCCGCATTGGGCTGACCTTGACCCTCCAGCCTAGCCCTCTGCAGCTGCATTCCAAAACCCAGCGGTTCTTTCCCGCCAGCATCCCTTGCTTAACTCCTAATAGGCTCTTTTTTTTTTTTTTTTTGCTTTTTGGAGGGCAGGTTGGGGTTAAGCGACTTGCCCAAGGTCACACGGCTAGTTTTTCGTGTTAAGTGTCTGAGGTCGGATTTGAACTCAGGTACTCCTGACTCCAGGGCCGGTGCTCTATTCACTGCGCCACCTAGCCGCCCCTCCTAATAGGCTCTTAATGCTTGATTATTGCGTGCACAGCTGGAACGCCGCACCGCGGGGGCGGGCACCTTAGTTACTGCCCCCAGTGTCTGCAGGTCCCTTCCCTCCAGCGCGACATGCCGGCAGGCGTGTCGTGGCCCTCGTACCTGAAAATGGTGGCAGCCAGCATGTGCGCCATGCTGGCGGGGGCAGAAGTGGTGCACAGGTACTACCGACCCGATCTGGTGAGTGAGGGGCTGTGGGCAACCTTCGGCTTCTCTTAGTTTTTCTATCAGCTAATATTTATGTAGCACCCTCCAAGCCCATGGTGCTAAGACAAGGTCATCTGTAGAAATCCGTCAGTCAAAAAGCATTTATTAAGTGCCTGCTATGTGCCAGGTGCGGTGCTAAGGGATGAGGATAGAAAGAGATGGGGGGGCGAGAGAGGAGGGGGTCACACACAAATGGTTAAGAACTCAGGTTTTGGAGAATTGCCTTGGATATCGAAAGGTCCAGTGGCTTGCCCAGCCAGTGTTAGAAACTGCACCTAGTTCTAACTAGCTCCAAGGTCACCTCTTTACTCTGCCAAGCTACACTTAAATGTTTATAGATGAGATAATATATGTAATACATGTAAGGTGTTCTGCAAATTTCAAAGCGCTCTATGAAGTTACCTGGTACCCATTGGATTTGTATGTTCTCTATGGACGCTGCCTTGTTGTAGTTAGAGGCCCAGCATTGATGTCTGTGATTCCTTTTCAGACCATACCTGAAGTCCCCCCAAAACGTGGTGAACTCCAAACAGAGCTTCTGGGGCTGAAAACCAGACAAGAGCAAGATCAGATTTCTCAGCAGCAGTGATCTGCACAGTCAGCGGTTCACACAGAGACTTTTACTCTGTTTTAGGGACAGTCATTTTGCTTATCCCAATGAACTCGGGGTTCTTCATGAACATTAATAAATTCAGCTATAATTGTGGTTTCACTTGTGTGACCTGAAAATTATTTGAATGAACTCTCTCTAGCCTTTGGAATGTAGTTGGGGAGTGATTTAATTTGGTTCTGGGTATAATGTAAATTACATGTAAAACATTTTGGAATTAAAACCCTCCTTTTGAGTTCTCAGTAGCTGACTTTGCAAAATTTCCTTTTTTTGATTATGGATTTAAACATTTCAACATACAAAGAACAAAAAGGGAAACTATATATATAAAGAATATATTATTTAATCTCTCAGTGTCAGTTTATCTGTAAAATGGAAATTATAATAGCATTTACCACTGGGTTGTTGTATCAAGTGAGATAAAAGGAAAGCATTATATTAATTATTTTGGTACAACAATATAGTCATGATCTCATTGATGCAATACCCCCTTCACTGGTGCAGATTGCAATCTATCATCATTCTCTTCTTCTGTTGAATGATTGTCTTTTTGAGGGATTCTCCATAGGCATCTATATAACTGACTGGAGACCTTTGACTCTTTCAGTACTTCCTGAATATCAGGGCACTGCCCATGTATTTTACTATCCCTAATCCTTGAATCAGCCTGGAAAAATAGGCTGAAGTCAGATTCTAAAAACCTCAGGTTGCCAAACAGGAATTTGTATTTTATTTTGTTAGTGATGGGAAGGCATTGAAGTTTCTGGAGCACAGCAGTGGCATGGTCAGAACTGGGCTTTAGAAAGAAGATCATTTTGTTAGCTGAATGGACTGGATGTGGGGATGAAGAGGAACCCAAAGAGGGTTAGGGCTGCCTGAGACCCCAAAATACCAACCAGATCGACTCTTCTGGGCTGTGCACGCAGCTCTCGGCCCTTCTGCCGGGACCGACTAGTCAGGGTTGTGCGCATAGCTCTCGACTTTCCTGCTCGGGCTTGCACTCGTTGCACCCAAGCTTTCCCCGGGGTGCAACTTTAGTGGTATAATGGATTGGAACACTGGAGTCTAGATTCAGGTGGGCTCAGGATCAGCACTGGGGATGCAGGGATATCCAGAAGGCTACTTCATTCAGAAATGTCTCAGGGCCACATTCTGCCAAAGAGAAATTCTCTTGGGTTAAGTAGCTGCTATTTACAAATACCCCTGGGATGGATTACCTTAATCATGAAGAAGTATAGGTAGGCAGAGGTTTGTAAGTAAGTACTGGCATCATTCAGACAATTAGAACAATCCGTATAGGTTAAGGGGAAGTGGCTAGTGT